>JAHWXV010337991.1:0-11736 GCA_024586415.1 Phrixothrix hirtus
AAACAGTAAATAAAAGTTCGTTTCGAGACCGAAGTTCGAGCGACGTCATTTAGTATAAACGACGTCCATCGCAAGAAAACCTTTTCCACGTCATTCCGGCAGCCCAAATCGTCGAAGCAGGATTACAGACAACACGAAGAACCACCATTCATGACTAAGAGCTACCACCGGGTAGAACGCAAGTTCTTAAATTCCTCTTACGCCTTTCAGTAAGGACTGAAACGTCGCAATTCATACTGTCAAAAAAGGCACAATATTTAGAAAATCAAACATTAATCAAAAAAATCCAATTTCCTATTAAAATTACATAGAAATCGATATGTCACATATGTATATTACAACTAAATGTAAACATGCTACTAAAAGAAATGCATAATACATAAACATTCGAAAAATTAATCAAAAATCCACTGGAAATTACATAGAAATTGAATTGGGACGACCTATCTTATAGAGGCATCCATGATTGGGCAATGGTAGTATGCAGAAGGGATAATTAATATTAGTTAAAGTTATATGAATAGTAAGTTTAAACAGATTTTGTATACAACCAATAGACTTGTATTAGTGCTATGATTAAAGTTAGTAGGTAAGCCGCAACTTATATGTAATTCTGTATATTTTACCCGTAAATTCAAATATTTGCTATAACTAAAGGACTAATTCACAAATCGTAAAAAATCAAATGTAATTTAATCCTTCAACATCTTGATATTTAACAATCTAAGAACTACTTGAGCTGTTAGCTTATTTATTATAAGTTATGCTAATTAAATGCATGAAACTAAAATTATTACTAAGTAAAGACATGTTATAAGAATGTATACATTGTCATGTTTATTATTTGAATTATATAAATGAAAGACTTCTACATCATAATTGTAGATAATAAAAACTTCACTACATTTTATACATTTCATATGTGTAATAGGTATCGCAACTGCAGATCTCGACAGCGGATTTCGACCGCAGATCGTGAAAAGAAAAAATAAACCGTCATGTGTATTTATGTATTATATAAATTAACACTTCTAAATGAAAAACTTCTAGAGCAACTGTTTTGCGATATATAAGTAGGCAGATCTTACTGCAGATCTCTACCGCAGATCTCGACCGTGGATCTCGACCGCAGATCTCTTATTATGCTAAATATTTTATTATGAAACTGTCAGGTTTATCGTGTCATTTTCTTTTAAGTATGTGCCATTTTAAGCATTTCATTTTAAATAATCTGAATCAGTAGTTTCACTGACTGCACAATGACAACGCATATGTTTTAAGGTAAAATTAGTTTTTCAGACTATGAAGAGCAAAAATTAACCAATATTGTTTCTAGATACCTAATTATTTATGATGTAGATCACATTGATTATTGTAATGTCATAGCGAAAGAAAATGTTTGGAAATGTATTAAATAGGAATAGTTAGTATCTATTTATTTTTTTCTTAATTAACAACTGTCTCCCGTGGCATCATTCTGCAACATACTACCGCGTGCATCATATCCTATTCTGATCGTGATTATATTCGGTTATTTACTTGTTTAATTGTCTCACTTTCCTGAAGTATTATGTGATAGTGTATAGTACATGATAAAGAAAAATGATAAACATTAGACAAATCGTAATATTATTTATTAGATCTATCAAGTGGCACGTGTTACATGTCATCAAATTTGTCAGATATCAGGCAGGGAGAGAATAATGTCTCCGTTTCATAATTAACGACTGTCTCTCGTGATATCATGCTGCAACACATTGCCATTTCATCACACCTCTGTATTTCAACCATAAATCCTATTCGATTCATCTGAAATTGTTCTAGATGGGGAAGTGGTATTAATAATAGTAATAATAACACCAATTTTAAGTACATATTTCACAATGCGTGACACGTAAGCTTAAGATATATGATATTTAAATGATGAATATGTACTCGTATATTTTTGTCATGCTGGTAAAAATATATAACGAAATTACTAATGTTCAAATTTAAAGAAACATACTATTATAATTTTCTATTCATTTATTTACATTTGCAGGTGATGACCGTAAAAAAATGGAAATTTGCCAAAGATGGATATCGTAGATTTTTAAAAAAGAATAAATTAAGTACTGGCTCAGCTACTCCAAAGAATTCAAAGCAGAAGAGGTATTAACAATTGTAGTCGTTTGATGGCGTTTCTCAGCATAGATCTGAAGGTTTATATATTCCATATCATCACACCTTAAAGGAAGGCTTGTTCAGGTTATAGAGTCCATTTAAAAATTTAAAATTACTTAAATTTAACACAGCTGCAACAAATCGCATCATCGCCATCTCGATCAATAAGTGAAAATGATACTAACAGCAAACATTCAAGCGGTGATGTCATTGGTACTTTGCAAACAAGACGCAGAACGTACGATAAGTACAAGCACAATCTGTAAAAAAACGAAGAAAGGTGGCAGTGAAAATATTTTCAAGATGGTCATATTTCCGAAACTATGGGAACTAGCTACAAATTTCATTTTTTTAAATGGACAAGCTAATTGTTTTATCACGCCAATCGATAGAAAATTTAATAGGCTTTCGTTCATACCATATGTTATTATAAGAAATTTCAATATTTTTTGAGTTATGTGCTTCTTCGTAGAATGTCAATGTTTCTACGGCTTCCACCTTAGTAGGCTACGGTTTGTTACAAAGATGCAATGAAAGTGAATTAAAAGTTTATTAACTTAAGTTTCAAAATAAGAGCCATAGACCTCCAAACATTTATAAAGTCTTAATCAAACACCTTGAATTGTCGCCTTCCTTATCTCTTGGGGATGCAAATCATTAAAAGAATTCACAACACAGGTTTGTAAATCTTCTCTGGTTTGAACTGGAGTATCGTATACTTCCGCTTTAATTTTTCCCCATAAATAAAAATCTAAAGCAGTTAGGTTCGGGTGACTTTGCCGGCCACGACCAAGGACCAAGATGACGAATTCACCTATCATCAAACATATTAGTTAGTTCTTGGCTAAAATCAGCATTGTAATGTGCTGGCGCATTATCTAATTGAAACCAACTAGCATTAACTGCGCCAATGATAAATCATCTAAAAATACTTGGAATTGATTCTTAAAATATCCAGATATCTTCTACTAGTCAAATTGTCATAAATGAAATAAAAACACCTATCACACATTGAAAATACATTAAAGCTAAATTTTTCTTGGAAATTTCTCTCCGTTATTATGTGAGGATTATCTCTGGCCCAATTGTGTGAATTATGATGATTAAAACTACCTTCACGAGAAAACTTTGATTCATCGGACGGAATTATTTCTTCTAAGAAATCTGGATCCTCTTACATTTTGATAACCATCATTTCACAGTATTCGACTCGATTACCAGGATCGCGAATATTTAATGCTTGGACGAATGCACTTTAAAATCATGCCATTTATGATTTTTCAATATTCTTTGAATAGTATTACGCGAACAGACATGATCGCGCTCTGCAGATCAAATCGGTACTTGCGGGTTCACCCCAAAATAACCTAAAACACTAACTAACCTTACTTCGTCTCTAGTGACTGGTTTAGGCAATACGATTGGTTTGTTGACTTGTCCGTAACTTTCAAAGTTAATATCAATTCTTCTGAATTTTTTTCAGG
The DNA here is from genome assembly GCA_024586415.1 of Phrixothrix hirtus. NCBI lineage: Eukaryota > Metazoa > Arthropoda > Insecta > Coleoptera > Phengodidae > Phrixothrix > Phrixothrix hirtus. The sequence continues at coordinate 3,648 of JAHWXV010337991.1, forward strand.
ACATATGTGATAAGTGAGGGTATCGAAAGATAAATGTCCTACAAGTGCCCAAAATTATTTTCTGGCACTCTCCGTGTATGAAAAATAAATTTAAAATATCCGAATTCAAATATTCCATCTTACAAAATAACCAAAAATCAAAGCAAACGTACTAAAAATTCACTATACACTAATACATTCAAAAAGTTTGATTTCAAATAATACAGTGGCAGGACTAGGTACACGTTACTAAAATAAAATGTTAAAACAATTAAGTACTATTCAAAAACACTTATAATAATAATAATAATAATAACAGCTAATTAACGTTTGCAATATCTACTGCTACAATGACGGTTTAACGTTAATTTTGTTTATTGTAATCCAAAGTCAACTTCTGTAATAAATATGTATGTGAAATTTCTTGACAACAAGAGAAATGGCAAAGAACTAAAAAACTATCGCATTTAGATACAGGGATATCTTATATGCATTTAAAGAGAATTTAATTCTCTATCGAATATGATAACAAAAACATACAAGCCCGATTTAAAAAAAATAACTTTTTGGCAATTTTCGGATAGTTGTAAAGGAGCTTCATTATCTTTCCCCTGCAAGGAATTTTTAAAAAGTTAGTTATACAATGGTATACCTTATTATCATTTGGTTTTTCGTTAAAAGTTTCATAATTGTATCCCTTTCCAGGTTAGAGTAATTCGGTATTATTGAAGCCTCTATTTTGGTCTTTCAGAAACTAAAATAATTTTTTTCTCGAAAACTATAAAAGTTAAGTAAATACTTTTTCGATAAAGCTTACATTAAATTTAATACAGATTTATAGTATAAAATAGAAATATAGATATTGTATTTAAAATAACGAAGTTGGGGGCAATTTCCGGTATTACCGGAAGTGCTGCCATTTTGAAAATATTCTTAATAGATAGAACAGGTAACGCAAGATCACATATCAAAATTTGACTTTAATCCTTCTATTCGTTTTCTACATACTTTTAACTTGCCATGACGGTGTAACACTCTGTATATACATTCTAAACCCGTTGTAATTTTGTTCGGGTATTTTCAGGCCACGAACTTCCAGAAAGCGAAAGTGAAAGGTACTTGTTTACTTGATCAGAAATAATTGATAAGATCGGTATTTGCCGTAGGCTGTGAGTTGCATAATATACAGAATGATTCCATTAAAAAATCAATATACGGAGTAATCATATCTTAGCACCAATATGCACAACGTTTCGTCCGCATAATTACAAGGCATCATCAGGTGTTACAAAAATTCTTAAAAATCAATGATCGCCGACAAAAGTAACTTGAATTCCCCCAAATTCAAATATCCCGGCCATAAAATTAAAGATGGCGACCGTTAAAATACAATATTGCTACCAAAATCAAAGAGGGCCGCCGAAAAATTCAAGATGGCAGATAAAAGTCTTTAGATTTCGCACCAAAAGTCCCTAGATCTCTCACTAAGGCCCATTGATTTCCCTTTACATTTCCAATATGGTCTACGAAATTCCTTCATTTTGATTCAACGCGCCATTTTAGTATACATTTATTTTGACGCACCCTGTATATATTTTTTGACCCACTTGTATATATGTGACGTCATTGTGGTGGGGGATGTGGGCTAGAATACGTCATCTCTATCTATTATTACATATCGTGCCATCGAAAAAGAATGCATCCAGGGGGGTAAAAATTTAAAAAGATATAGGGAATTCATTGCTGATCTGTTTCTTCTTAACCAAAAAAACAAGATGTTAACCATAGGCGTGTATCTATATTTTACATATGTTTAATATTTTAATTATTTTTAATTGAAAATTAGAAATTGTTCTAACTTACATCAAATGAAAGATGCCCTAATTCATTTTTAACAATCAATAAGCAAATTAAAATTCCAATACATCATTTTAATTGTCAATTATAAATGTTATTATATGTGACGCCTATAGTAAAATATTATCTGGTAACTTTAGTATTATTTAATTATTAGTTTCAACATTTGTAAGTTTCGTTGCCTATCCAGCAGTCTGCATTCTTTCTCGATTATCCTGCACTTTTTTAAATAAAGAAAGTGTATAGTTTCATTTATTTATATTTCGTTCGAATTATGGATTGATAATACACAGACAGGTAATTTTATCTGTACTTATGAGTTTCGCTGATTTAATAGTTTCAGATATTAGAAATGGTTAGTTGCTAAGTTTCTATTATGGAACTGTATATTAATATTACAAATTGATTAATTATTTACCTTTACTTATTTATGTGTGTCTAATTTGTGTCCATCTACAGATAAAGCCGAATGCGACCCGGAAATCAATATAATAAAAGGAAGTTCTTGTAAATTTCATTCACCCATCGGCAAAATAAATGTAATATGGATACACTGTCCCCTTAACTTAAGTACACGCCGTGGCAAATTTAAGGTAAAATCCTTTAGCTTCATTTTGTAAATCTTCCTATCTTCCTTAGTAAGAGTCATTTCTAAATATACTTGATTACGTTCTCAAAAAGTCATAAAATTCGATGACCACCTTTTGCGAGATATGCTGAGAAATCGACATAAATAGCAATACCAATCTACCATGTAATTGCGTAATGCTGAAGGAGTGCCTCTTGAGGGAAGGAGTGTGTTGTACATATTTAAAATAAATTAAATTAATAACTGACTTGTTTTTGAAACAATAAATCGTTTCACGTGAAAAAGAAACAAGGTAAATGTTTTACACGAACGTATGCTAAAGTTGGTTCAATAAACCATTTTTGCTCCTTACTTTGATATCTTAAATAACTTGGTAATCGATAAATATTAATCTATTCCTTACTTGAATTTTCCATTGATAGTATATTAATGATATTTGCTTTGGCAAAACAAGCTAATTTAAATAAAATAAACAAGCGGTAATGTACTGTAAACATATCAATTTATCAGTTTTACTAATAATGTCAATTAAAAACGGTTCTATTGTATCCGTACTTGTTAGTTGAATTAAATTTTGTATACTTAAAGTTCACTTCTTGGTATTAATACAGTAGTTTTTACTTTAGGTTGAACTGCAATATAAATTGATTGATAATAGGTTTCAGACTATTCCTTAAGAAACAATTCCTTTAAATGAAAAGAAATAATTGATTCATGATTAAGTTGACGCTGATTGCATAAAGTACGGATATGTAATGAATTGAAATGTGTAATTGGTTTAAGAAATCAAATACGTTAGCAAATAAATACAAAATCAAATCTAACCGTATAAGTAGTAATGATCCTGATTTATTAAAGGATTTACAACGAGTAATCATTTCATTAAAAAAGTTTTTCTGTTTAACCTTAAAAGTTTTCTTATTTATTTCAAGTTTTTTACTGCATTCATCCAATTTTGGGGAAACAAAACTTTGCAGTCAATGTGTGAATTGTTTGATAAATGTTTGTTTGCTTTAGAAACTTTTTTCTCCCTTATCTGATATTATTTGATTATTATTTATCAAATCTAGTTAAGATTCTTTCGGGTAAATAAGTTTCTACAGCTCCCAATACTATTTATGGCATCAATTTATTAAGTGTTAATATTATGCTTTTAGGGTCCTTAAAAGTATGTAATTGTTAAATAACCAACTCCCAGTTCAGATTTGTTAGATAAAATAAATGAATGGATTTACATGAGAAATCATAACTTACCCTTTTCAAAAATTAGTTTCCATACGATGAATCTGAACATTTTTTCAACTGCAATAATTTATTTTGTCCGTAAAGTTCTGTTAAGAAAGTTGTATTTTACAAGATATAAGAGTTAAACAAAATATGTCATTCCAAGATAAAGTGTTTCTCTTGTGTGATTTATATTAAAGATAAATTAAGATTAATAAATTGTAAAAGTTTGTATAACTTCAGAGTCCATTATCTTTAAGTGAAATAGATAAGGCATTTCAATTAGTCTGGATATTTTCTTCTTTAACTTGCGTTACAGGTGCCGCTTTAAAATTCAGATAAAAATATACGTTTATAACCCAATTTTTGTCTTAAAACGACATACACTCCCTTCCAATTCTAGCATTTAGCCTTTAACATTAACGCTAGTTACACAAACCTGCATCATTAAAATCCCCTACAAGAGTCCTTTTGATCGACCCTCACTTGCCTAGAGTTGCCATTTACCAACATCACATATTTCTTGTCCCCTGATTTTTGCTTTATAACCCAAATATATGAATTTGAACGACTGATTACCAAACTACATCTGTTTCGAGTCTGCTTCAATAAAACTACGTCCGAAAGTTATCATATCCGAGTATACACAGATGAAGACTAACTGTAAAATAGTGCGATATAAAATGATCGGGTTCAAATAGGCTTGTCGTCAGGTTAACATCTAATCTTAAATCAGATATTGCTTCTATGGGGGTAAGCCATTTAAAAACTGAACGCAACCTTTAGTCAGTTGTACGTAGTCGTAGCACCTGTTGAGATGAAGAAAAATTATTGTTGGACTGTAACCTTCATGCAACCTCTGATGTGAATCCTTGACCGTGAAGTGATACGTGAAAATCTCTTGGAAACATATTAGGTCTATTAGGGGGGTTGTGTGAACACTGTCCACCAGAATTTCTACAATGTGCTAGCCATTGTAGTGGAGTACAGCGACATTCTACGAAATAAGTTCTAAGCGTCTGCCTTTGCAACTTCATAATGGTTTCGACATAGCGCTCTGAATTCACAATTTTTCGCATCTTAAGGAACTCCAAAAGGAGTGGTCCATTGTGATTGAAAAACCTTGACAACATTACCTTAATCGCACTTCTTTGAATAGCTTTGCACTTCTTTAGTGATGAAAAGTCAAAAGTCGTCGCTACTTTTCGTTTTAAGGATGATAATGGTAACGCGTCGCAATGTCGCTACAGAGCAATTACTATGCGATAGGTTCTTTGATAGTTATCAAGGTTATACAGAACCCACCGAATACAAATTTTGCAGAACTGCAGAGTGTAGATGATGCTTTTCCACAATGAGACACCACGGTGGTTAACTTAACCACAAATGTCAGTTGCTTTTTGTGAGTTTCCTGGTCGCTCGTTATCAATGAGAAAATTGCAGCCCTAGAGTACGCTACTTTTATACATATAAAAAACTATCTACTTCTAACACATTCACGTGTTAAAAAAGCAAAACAGGACTTTTATGTTGAAACATTTCTAAATCATGTCCTATCTTATAATAAATTTAGCTAAATTTATTAATTTGTAACACATAACAGCGATCGCATACCTTAAGTCGGTTACCACTGTTGTATCCTAACTTAAACATCGGCATTTAAATAATTTATACTGAAGTTATTATACACTAAAACTTTCTGACCCAAGGCTTTTGGCGTCAACTGTAATTTCCTATTGTAATTTAACGCAACGAAAATGGTTTCCCTTGATCAGATTATTTTTAATGCTTCTTCATAATTGTAATACCAATTTAGCACCATTTGCTTGGTTTTGTTAATTATGTTGGTTTATAAATGCCACATGTATTAATTAATTTATAATTCTTAAATTTTAATTATTTTTCACTGTAACTTTATCAGTCTATTTTAAAGCTTTTCAAGAATTTCATATGTATTTGTGCCTAATGTCAGTTTTGACCAATCTAAATACTTCTGTTCTACCAATTTGCAACCATTTTGGGAATGCCAGCGCTTACAAAATTCTTGAATTTTAAGAGAAACGTTAAGAACGTATTTTTATGTTTTTATTTACAATTTCTATCATTCTCTGAACAATTTTGGTAAAGTGTGTTAATTGGTTTTGTGAACTGTTTTCCTAATTATTGAATTTTCAGAAATTTGGAATTTATAATTATCAATTATTTTGAACTACAGTCCTTTACGTAGCTTGTGTTCATATATTTAAGAGTCACTCCTGGGGCTGTGAGCTAACAATTTTTTGCTTTATATGTCTGTTGGGTCGATAATTATAAAGTGACTGGCTCTTGTAACCATGGATATCTAAACTCCTAGACCTTTAGGAATTCATTGACTGCCAGTTGGCTACAGCCGAAATGGACATGGATTTACTTAGTAACATGCAACACTAATCAATAAGCACTTTACACTAAATCAGAAAGTGTTTAAAAACCCGGACATTTCATAAATCCTTTACATCAGCAAAGGCGTAGTCAGGCAGTAACCGTTTGAGCCGTGATTAATTTCCTAAAAATAGTTAACGACCCCAGTCTCTACCCGCGCCCGAAAAGAAGGGTTTTCTAACAGCCAATCGATGCTAGAGGTTACAAGACTAACCAACACTTCCTTGGGTGTGTTGCTCAGTGCACGCTAACTTTAAAGTAACAGGACAGTGTCAAGGTTCATTTAAGTTTTCAAACAAAGAAGCTACCCGAATTTAAATATTGATGAATGATCAAATTTTCGGCAAATTCGGCATTTTAACGCTCGAAGGCGGATTGTAACTGGATCGATCATCATTATTTCTTGTTCAAAGGTTGAGGAACGAACTGAATAGTACAAATAAGGTACGACATCATATTGAACCAAGGGCGGCACTGTTTCCTGCTTTGGAAGTCCTCCGACTACAAGTACGTGAAGTTCTACTAATCTGTCTTTAATATCACGCAATCCTCGAAGTTTTCCTTTGGGATGCGACAACCACCACTATTTTTTCTATACACCCCGCTGGAGCACGTATTTCGGTTAAGTTGAAAGATAGACAGTTGCGACAATTTTGTTAACAATACACCGACATTTTAATTAGATCAATCATTTAATTAAGCTAAGATCACAATTTAGGGGTCGAATTTTTTTGTTCAATTTAATATAATGATAAATATTAGAAACCCAAGGGTTCCCTAATTTAGTTATAGTTAATCACATGTTTTGTGTTATCATTGCGTTCATTTACAGGTATATTTATTGATTTGCATTTACCGAATTGCACATTTTACACTACAAAGTATTTATTATAGTGACTTATCGAATTCAGACTGTATTATTTCATAGCTATAAGAACTCTTAGAATAAGTGACCATTTTTTTGTTTTAGGAAATTGCTAAAAATAGGTAAGGTAAATATCCTAATTGTGACCCAGTGACGTACGTTTCACCACCTACGTAGTTGTCTCGTACTTTAAGTTTTGAAAAAGGAGTCTTCGTTCTCTGCTTTTCCCCTTGACATAACCTGACGTCTTTATAACGTAGTGACGCCCTGGAATACTACTTTCCCCTATGTTATCACTGCAGGACGTTCCTAGACGTAGTCCTATTTACATTAATAGCTAACTTGGAGACCCCATTTTCACTGTCTGCCGATGCAACCTCGCTAGTTCAGGCACACTTAGGGTCGCAAAACGTTTTTTAACCGTTATAGGGTAAATTAACGCAAACTTTTGATGTAGGTAACAAATAGTTTAATGGAATATGCACTAGTAATTATCCGTTTATTCGCATTTAAATTTTAAAGGCAGAACTGTATACTAAATATTTCGTAGAACAAGCTCGCTCGATCACTACTATTTGTTAGTAATATTGGAGTTTGGTAGCAAAATGCATATGCTGAAGGTCTTCAAAGAAAACTAAACTCAATTCACGAAAGAGTTTCCAACAACATCCAGATTGCCAGTGCTCAAATGAAATGCCACTAAGATGCAAGTTCCAAAAAAAGAGGATTTTAATTCGATGGCCAGGTTTGTTTGTAACAGCCTCAGCGACAACGGGGCCTATCTCCCAAATTACAAAGAATGTAATGCGTATTCTTTCTATTTTCACAAGTTCTTCTAAATCACAAGCAATAATTGAATTACGAAATGTTATCCTTCATATTCCTGTTTTTCACGATCTTAGTGTCTTAATGAACTAAGTCGTGTATAACCAATATATTAATGGCAGTCCGGTCAGCCCAAACAAAAATGCGTATAGTGTGGGATGTGCCATTCTTTATTGAATTTTACTGATATACGGTGCCATACGTTCGTCAGCCCAGAATCGGGACAACCAGCGTTTTATCGGGTTAACTTGCGATCTGTGTACATATTCAATGACCCAATGACCGTATACATATACATATATATATATATATATATATATATATATATA
>JAHWXV010338014.1:0-22164 GCA_024586415.1 Phrixothrix hirtus
CATTACACATTACACATTACACATTACACATTACACATTACACATTACACATTACACATTACACATTACACATTACACATTACACATTACACATTATATACTATATACTATATACTATATATTATATATTATATATTATATATTATTAACTAATTCCAAGTTAGTGCCAATTTTAATAAATAAAAATTAAGGTACCTCAAACAGTGCATTTCAAGCACTGAAATTGAACAGGTTTATGATATTGGTTAGATTATCCTTGTAACCAAGCGGTTCGATGTTCAAATCCCATTCAGCGGCACATTTTTTTAAATTTATCAATTAATTTCTTTTAAATACGAATATTTTATTAGGACACCTGTCTTTCATATTTATTGGAAAATCAACTGGGAAGATAATAAAAGCATAAAGAAAAAACATTGAATTCCCTTTACGAATCAGCACACGTACGGGATACGATCAATATTTTCATAATCGCATCTTTACTCGTATTATTTTAATTGAAATTTGATGGAATGTGGAATTTGTATGTATAGCTACTAGGGTAACCTGTTTAATATTTTCATTACAACTGACAACTTGTCAGCGCTTCAAATGATCTGCTATTGTGGGTTCCCGCGTCACTTTAATTTTGTATGTACGGCAGTATAGATCTTTTGCCATAATTCGCTGCAAAGGGATTTTATGTTATGAGCGACGTTTAATCGATAATGTCGAATTAACAGCCGCACTTTCTTTCGCTGCGATGATGTTCTCCATTGTCCGAGCGAGACGGACGCGTACTTGAGATCCTTGATTAATAATTAATCTGGGTTTTTCAAATTTTTCTATCAGTTGAATAACTATCGCACGATTTAGTACGCTTTATCGACCAAAAATTACAAGTACTTTACGAATTGTGCCAGGACAGTTTTCACCTCACTTCTAATGCGTTTTCACAGTAACAACTCCCCGTTCTTTGGTGTAGCGTTCTATAACTATAACAATAATAAACAACAAAGTTTCAAGACAGTCGACATTAGGGGAAGAATGGTGCCAATTTTAAAGTGTACGCTCCCAATGGGACACGGTTTGAAAGTAAATGATATTAATAATGTTTAATAGTAATTTAATACATTAAGATGCATTTTAGATCATGCAAGAACAAAAGGTTAGGTCCAAAAAACAACTAAAAGTAGCGGTTAAGTAAATTTTAAGTTCTTTTGAACCTGATAAGGTTTCTGCCTTAAATTGAGATATTAAAAAATGAAGTCTTCTTAGGTACCATGTTCACAAATCCTTATAAGGTATCGCATCTTTAGGAAATCTACACAAACAAATATTTCAAAATTCCCTTATAGACTCATCCAAATGAATAACAAAGTTATAAATAAAAATTTTGCAAATCTTGTGAATACACCATTGTTTAGTAGAAAATGTAATTAATTTCATAAGAAATGTAAGATGCAAATATATAATGAATTATGTTGAATAATGAATGTTACCAAATTAAATTTAAAAATAAATACAATGAGTTAAATATTAGTACTAGTACTAGCACGATCTAATTGTGTATCGAAAATAGCATATACCTAGTACTAAACTAATAATGAAAGTTGTGCCTTATTATATTATATTATATTCATTAGAACTTGCTTGTTTTCTGTCGTACATGTATTCCTTTACTATTTAAACTTTTTTCAATTTAAATTGAGATTGAGTTACATAAAGCTTAACATTTTGCATCCGTTAAAAACATTTTGTCGAGTAAACTAGAGTCGAAGCCACGCCAGTTTAACCCAGAAGTATGGTATATGTGCAATAAACTCTTTTCCTCTTAATTATGTTTTTCACATAACATTAACTCATTTTTAGGGAACCGTTCAAAATTTAAATTAAAAATCTATTTTCATTATTCAATCCTTTTTATTACGAGAAGGGAAATATCCACTTAAAGGAGAACGCTTTATTATCAAAGAAAACTAAAAAGATGCTCAAATTGCCTATTAAATTTTAAAACTTCAAACAAAATAATTTCGTTTGCATTTAAAATGCTCATAAAAATCTCTCAATCAACACTAATTAGAAAAAAATTAGGTTCAAATTAGGTTTACAAGACATTTTCTCGCTATTTGGACTATTTCGAATTTATTTATACCTACGCATTTTACTATAACTTTACAAATAATTGTTCAATAATCGTAAATGTCGCTGGATTCTATTCGGTTGGTAACTCGTAAAATTTAGCAATCGATGCTTTTTTTGCATAACACCTTAAGTGACAGATTTTATAAACAAGTGCATGTGACTTTTCATAAATATTGAATAGGAAGCTGAGTAGAAACAAATTCTAAAGGAATCGGTTGAATAATGCGGCAACTCAGGAAACATGAGTTAAAATAACGGACAAGCTCCGTTAAACGATACTTGATTGAATTTCTTCAGGGCGCAATCTCCATTACATAGAAATTTTTACTAAATTTAGAGTTGTATTTTGTATTTGTGTAACGTTAACTATCTTTCGATTTTGGTTTAAGATTTTCCTTGTAAAAATTACTTCTATTGAACAAGTAGCTTATAAACCCTTATGACCAAACTACTAAATAAATAAATGAAGTATTATACGAATTAATTATTTTCCAGACATAAATCAGGTTTTAAAAGAATCTTACAAACAGAAAAAAGGCAGTTTAGAAGCTTTGGAGATAGCATAATTCATGCGAATATGAGTATTTGTCCTAAAAACCAATATTCTTCAAAATAAAACAATAATTATCAAATGAGCTACATTTACAACATTAAAATAAAATGATTATTACGATAAAATATAATAAAATGTTAAGGAATTATTTTGCTCACACTTTAAGTTTTAATTATTTGCCTACTCTTATAATTTTTAAATTATATACTTAACTGTTTTCGTTTATAAATTGTTTTCACGGTCACTTAGCACATAAGCTTATTATTTAACTATTTAACTACTAAATAACGTCCTTAAATTAGTTTACAGTTGGAAAGCATCTAAAATACCTACATACTCTTAATTACTTGTTGTTTTCTTATATCAGCCGTGATAAACAACTGGCTGCTATAGCCTGTTGACTTCAATAGCATCGGAGACTGCTAACATCGGCTTACAAGGGCGATGCTTGTTTAGACTTTGCCTTTTTATTTTCGACGATATTGTCTTTTGCTTAACAGAGAATATTCCTAATGAGGTTAGAATTTGCGACTAGAAGTTGCAAATCAATGTGCAACATTTGTAACTTTCACAAATACTACCCCTTGAACCAATTCTATTTTTCAGGGTAAAAGGTAGTTTTCAAAAAATATTTCAAACAGCAAAATCGGAGTTTACAGGTTTTATTAAACAACTGTTGTTAAAATTAAAAACTGATTGAAAGGTTATACAATTTATTATAGCAGCTTCGTCAAAGGTAAAATTTATTTTGTAATGATACGGTAATTGAATACATAGGATAAGTTTTATTTATAAAAACTGTTCGGTACATTTTCTAAAATGCATTTTAGGTTAGAATATTCTATTCAGAAGATAAATAAATTAGAAGCTGACGAAAAATCAAATATGACTCGGAACAGTAAAAGATGTATTACTATTAAAAAATACATGGGGAAAATATAATAATTTATTTACGAATAATGGTGCATTTAGTTAAAGATACTTAGAATAAAACTTTCGGGTTTTACCGAAGGAATTCTTAAATTTAATTGACCTATGCATAGATTATATATCAGAAATTCGTTAATTTCTTTTAATATTTGTAGATTACTATGGTAAATCCAATAATTGTGTAGTAGTTATTAGTTGAGATCGCTCAAATAACAAATATCTGACTGCTAAGCTTGTGTCCAATAATTCGATCGACGCTTTGAATTAGATAATTATAGCCGTCTTGTTCCAACAACAAAAAACTTGCATTTGTACTAGAGTTCCTTGAATAATTCCATAGAAACTGGCTACAAGATACAGTACAAATTTTTGAAGCGATATTTTCGCAATGCAAAGTTCAGTGCTTCTCTAATTAATTTGCAACGACATTTAGAAATCCGGTATACATATTCATTCTTAAGCAAAATTTAGTTTGTAGTAGTATTAGAGTTCGGAAGGAAGAGAAGTAGGATAGAAGTGACACGACCTCTGAATAGTATGGATGCGCCGAAGTAGAATTGTAACGAATTGGAAATAACAAGGTTCAAAGAGTGTACGTTTGTTGATATCCTTTTATAGTTTCTGTTTCTGGTAGCGTGTAAGTATGTAGCCCGTCCGTCAAGATAGTAGAGATACGGCCCACCCTTAGGCACGGCGTTGCGACGTCAGTAGAGGTGCAGGAAATCAAGTACTCTCCTCCGTAGCCTGACCCTATCACATTCCGTACTATTCAGAGGTCGCGTCGCTTCTGTCCTACTTCTCTTCTCTCCCTACTCTAACACTACTACAAGTTCAAAATATGTAAAACCTCTCTAAATTCTGCGACGAGAGATGTTTATTGAAACCAATTTTGAAACATAACAATAGATAGCTGTTAGGAGTTTATCTTAATTGGGCAAAGAGCCTCCAACAAAAATTCAACAAGGTCTAGGAATAGCTCGCCCTAAATTCATTAGAAAGTTTCTGCCTAATTAAATGTTTTCATTGAATCTAACCCCAGACCTGATGTAACCTAGATCCAGAATGTAACCTTGCTCTAAAGGCTGAGATAAAGTTTCATAGACAGCAATTTGACTTTGGAAGTATTGGAGTGCAAGCATAGTCGTGAAGAAATAAATTTAAAAATCAGAATGTTTAATATTTAATTAATCTGTTATGTGCAATAATAACACAGAACATTAATTTTTAAGTTTTATTTACTCTTCCTTTGCTATCTACGTACAGTTTATTTTGTTGTCTAATTGTAATTACAGTGAAAAAGAAATTATTTCTATCACGTCAAACTTTGAAACAATATTAATATATGAATTCAAGGTACTATACATAATATCACTAGTATGTATAACGAATTAGAATCTTCTTTTTGATAATCATTTCCAGAAACAATCGGCAAACATTTCGCAATCCCACTTCCCTAGATAACGTCTGTCGATGGCGGAAATGTCTTGATAAAACGACTTTCGGCATTTATCACTTATGTCACCAAAACATTGAGGAAAGAAGTCCAAATGTGAACGCAAGTAGTCGTCGAAAACCAGCAGAAACAATTTACGAGATGAGCAAGCATGATCACTGGGATGATATCTCTATGGCCGGCATCTGACACGACTTATCTTATGCGTAAAAAAACTGAGGCGTAAAAGAACTAAAATAAAAACAAACATAACTAAAGGGATCCTAAGCACTATTTTTAAACACTTACCCTCCATACATTGCAGTTATTAAAGGAAATTTAGAACAAAACACAACTTAATGCAAAGCAACAAAATTCACGTTTTGCCAAAATGGCGTGACCATTGTACCTTCTAGCGGTGTAACAAAAAATAATTTAATAAACTAATTTTATTTAAGGACAAAAATGGCTTGCATCACGACAAATATAATTGCCAAGAAATTAAATCGATCAAACTGAACCCTATTATTAAAACCACAACGAATGTGTAAACTGAAAATTTCTTATGTAAAAGAACATTTAAAAATCTATACAATATGCCAAGACATATAGAATTGATCCTAGGCGTAGCGCATTAGATAAGGCTATTTTTTCTAGAAGTCGCTACTATCCGGAGCAAAAATGAGGGTTTAAAAATAAAATGTCACAAACTTTGAAATTTTTGTTTGTTTCGTGGAGGTAACCGTTACACTTTCTTAAAGTGTATTATTTCCTTAACTATCATTTTTTTTATTACTTAAGTTTGATATCAGTTTAAACTACCGTCATATACTATTTAAGCTATGCAAATTTTAGAAAAATGAAATAAATGTGAATCTATTTAATTTTTATAATGTTGCATTTGAGTTAATTAATGCTGATTTCAACAATATTAAAACTATCCAAAACAATTAAATCTGTAAAATATCTATAACTGCAGCTAGAGTTAAAAGATAAAGATTTTCGGTTTACTTTACTAGAAGTACTATACTTCAAAGCTAGAAAATCATTATTATTACAATTTAGGTTTTGTTAATTTGTAAACAAATTTTTCAATGACTCTATAAATAACACGAGAACGCTAAAAGTAAACTATTAAGCTGTGATGGTAAACAATAAAAAAAATCAAACTTTGTTGTCCAGTATAATTAGTAAACAATGAAAGCGCTACCTAATGAAATACGTATACTCTGAAGCACATTCAGGAATGTGTAGCATCATTAGTACTCTCACGTCTCAAATTAGGCACTAGTGTCAGCTTTAATTTATTACACAATTAAAGCTTTTAACGTTTAGGTTAGCCTTATGAAGGACGTTGTCTAGAAATGCCGAACGAATTTACTCCTCAGATTGTGCTACACGCATTATAATAAAATAGTAAATATAATCACGTAATGGATAGAAATTCAACTATGTTTTCGCCCATAAGAATTAATCATCTATATACTTTACAAATCTAGAAATTATTTTAGCCATAACCGTTTCGGCACACTAAGAAATGTAACAACCGAAATTTCATGAGGGTTTAATCGAATTATAAGTTTAACTAATTTTAAATCTGCCATTTACTGGTTTGTATGGTGGACCGATGAAACCAGGATTAAATCCAATACCAAACTGCGTTCCCTTTAGAATATTTAAAATATTTAAACGAATATTGACGTTCTCTTCAATTGTTCTTTAAGGTTATTAAAAAAGTTTCATTTGAGTTAAACGTAAATATATCTTCAAGAACTTCAAAAGTAATATTTACAAACTTTTTAATAACAGTAATGGAGCGTTAGAAGTATTCAACGTATCTCGCTCTGTTTTTTTGACTTTTATAATTTATAGATGTTAGATTTAATAATTTTGAACCATTTGCTATAATTTTAAAGGAATTTTTTTAGTAATTTAAGTTTATTTTATATTAAATAATTTTTTTTGTTTAATCTTAAATCTGAAATTAGTTGAATAGCTCCATGGCAAAATTAATTTTTAGAACAATTAATAAATTTCAAAACATTAAATTCTCGGAATATTGCTGCATAAAATATTGTTCCAAGACGTCGATGAAAAATAAACAGTAATTGACCGTTAGTTTTCAAACACGTGTAGAGAGGTTGAAACAAAAAATAAAATCGAGTAAAAATGAGTATAATAAAGATTTGTAAAGACAGTGTTAGACACCATAATTAATAAATAAACAATTACGTGTTCCAACAATATAAATTTATCAAATTATCGTTTAGTTTAAATTTCTAAATAAATTCTCCTGTAATATAAAATAACCAGTAATATTAAGTTTAAACTAAGTTTCACAGATTATAAACATTTATAAGTTTAAAAGTTTTAAAGTGCGCGTAATAAACAAATCGCATATGAGTTTTAAAACTTTTGTAAAAAAATAAAACTTCAAAGCATCGGGAAGTAAAACGGACTTATGCAATGAAATGTTTTACATAAAATCTCTTATAGTAAAGACACCGTTAAAAGGGAAGCACCTTTTGGCGACCATAAAAAGAAACCTAAGCCTAAGCTGTAAAATGCAAAGAAAAAAACTTCGATTTGAATAGAAATGTAACGTTCGTTATTTCAAACATGAAACCAAAAATTTTGAAATGTGCAATCAGTCATTGGTTATAAAATACAGTAGTGGGATTTCTGAATGGTAATATGAGAACTGAGGATGCAATTTAATCTTTATCTCTTTCTTGTGCGTGAGTATCGCTGGCGAATCAATCAAGCGAATCCAAGTTATAAGTTCCATTGAAAATAGAATATGTAAATGATTTTCATTTGTGTCACGCATGTGAGTCGTGGCATCATTAAAGTTGCCGAAGTTTACATATCAACGTAAATTAAAGTTTCCTAAGGTAACAGGAAAATAACATCAAATGTTTATATGAACAACCTTAAAGAGAAGACCGCAAATTTGAATTGGATTATTTAAAAGGGACTTAAATCCTTTTAAAGACAGCTGCCCTGGAATTTGAATAGCTAGATGGAAGTCTAGTATTTTAACATCAAAGAAAACATAAACCAAAATTAACCGTAAGTGTTTTAATCAACTCTTTTAAGAACGTACATTGCACAAATGAAAAGTGCTTCATGTTAGTTAATTAATTTTGAAAATAAAATTCTGTATAATTTGAATAAATAAATTTAAAAAAGAAACTAGAAGTTCTTTTCCTAAAGCATATAAATAAAATACCGTAAAGTCTTATTTACTACGTGTCATTACCTTGTAAAAGGAAACGACCAAAGGGTTTGTAAACATTACATGGTTCTTTAGGATTTGTGTATTTAATATTTTAAATGTGATTATTGTTGATGTATTATTTTATTTGAAATTTTCAATAAATGTATAAATCGTAAATCTCTGTTCTTACTTGGTGAAATACAAATAAGTCGTTAATTACATTTATTTGGTGATATCGCTAGGGTGACTAACGTAAAAATTCGTGTAGACCGATTATACAAATGTTCTTAGCAGGTACGGATTGTCAATATTAGGATCCGTTATACGGAAGGGTTTTAATCCTGAAACGGTTATTAATGATCAATACAGCTTCAAGCTTCAAACAAAGATTATGTAACTAAAATACGTAATCAAACAATTTACTACAATCGTTTTATAGCTGCCAAACGAAGCAGACAACAGGAATGGCATGCTAGGCATTAAAAGAGTGTTCTAAGAATTTCTATTGCTAGGGTAGGCAGCGCATGATATAAAGTGTGTGCGGATATGTGTTTAATTTTAAATTATACTTCCTCAATAATTAATTTATCATCAGAAAGGGATTTGATTCACTAGAAGAAGTAGATTTTGTTCACCTACCTTGTATTAGTTACTGTAGGGGTTAATTTCTCATCGTTACCTAATGGTAACTCCAAGGTCCTTTTATAATAATAAATTTAAGACGATTCGTCTGAGAACCTCCAGTCTATTCACAAGGTAGAATTAGTTATTTTATATAATAATATAGTAAACAATGCAAGTTAATTTTCATTAAACATTAAATTGCCCTTTTATTCAAATAGTTATTTTGGTTTACCGTTCAATGTGACATAATTTTGGTTAGTGCCTATTATTGAATTATCAAAGTGTTTGTATAATCCATAGGTAGACAGTTTAGTTAATGCTCATATTTGAATTCTATACGTGAATTTTAAAATTGTTAGCATTGACGTCAGGTATAATTTAGACACCTTGTTAAATAGTAACAGCACGATATTACTGAACATAACAGTAATATATTACACTGCCTTAGATTTGTATTAGAGGTACCGGATATGCCGCCCAAATACCGTCGATGGTACGCAAGCTGGTGATAAAGCGTCGATACACAGCAATATACAATAAATAGCGACAAAATATTACCGTAGTGAAGCTTACCAATGGCGTTTTCCATAATGGGCAATCTTTAGAGAACGTTGTTAAATTATTCTATCTTACTGTCACCACGTAAGCTATGATCCATTTTTATGCATTGATTGGTTGATCTATACTTATTTGTAGCTGTTTTAATATAAAAATTAAGTGTAATACAAACCTTCTAACACGACCCGCCAATGACCATCCCCGCCCTATTACGTTTCTCAAGGCTCAATCAAGTGAAATTATTAATTTGACGTCATTGCCAATAATTTTGAAACTATATAATAAATGACCTTGATGGTCTACCTACTGTAAATTGTATAAAAACTTTCATTTACCTTCTATGTAGTAAGCTGTTCTCGATCGAGTCACAGCTAAGTCAATCTAAACGTTTTATTTAGCTGATCGAAGTAGTTTTTGATATTATGCTGCAAAAAAATTAAATTTAAGACAATAAACTTTGTATTTACAATAACTTATTTGCCTCAGGTAAAATAAAACCATTTCTTTTACTATGTATAAGGATATTTATGTTTATCTAAAGCTCCACTTATTTAAGTAGCAACAATATGATTATGTAAACATTAATTAAACGAAATCTAAATAAAATATTAACCATATCATAGTAATCAAGACCTTAAATATTATTGTGTTAGTATAAAAATTAAATAAACCAATCTGTAAAAATTAGTAAAATATTATTAATTTAATAGTTAAATGTTAATAGTATAAAACTTTAAACTTACTGATCAAATTGGTAATAAATATCTACGCAAGGTGCGTAAAATTAACAATTGAAAGAAATAGCAAGTGTCTTATGAGCGACTAAAAACGTCCTTTTTTAAGTAAATACTGCCTTCAAATAATTTACAGTCCAATATTGACAGTTTAGAAAACTATACTTACTAATCGAATTCGTTTTCAATATTTACGCAAGGCACTATTATGTTTACTTTTAAAATGTCTTAAAAATTACTACGGTTAAAGACATCCTTTCTAAACACCCTCTAAATAATCTTTGTATAGGTAACAAAGAATTTTAATGTTTAGGGCAGCTAGATAAGCTCTACTGCCTCAAGAATTTCAGAAAATTACTGCTCTTTACAAAACATTAGATTTCAATTAATAATTCTGCGTGTAATTTATTAATTCTGTTTTAAATAAATTTTGAAATTTTATATGCTTTGAACGTATGAGTAACTTATAATCTTCATTATGTCGTTCATCTCCAAAGTAAGTAGCACGAGGGTTTGCAGTCTTCAAGGCATGCTAATATACCAGAATAAGTGTTCTAAAAGCAGATAAATTGCTAATTTCAGACTAAAGATAGCCACCTATGTTTTGACATTGTTGTTGAACAAACAAAATTTGATAACTATTTTTAAAAAAACTAAGTAACAGTGCTTACTTTGTGTGTTGACTTTTATATATTTTTGAACTTTTATAATAATTTCCCAAATAGCTAACGTATCAAATTATGTAATACCCACTGACTTAATTTTTTTAGATTTTTTTTATTTTAAATGGTTACTATTGATTTAACTATAATGATTTATCATGTAATACATTTTTGTAAAAAAAATAGAAGAATTGGTTTAGTTTACAAATAAAATCAACATTTCTTTATTATTTGTTTAGAAAACAAATTTAAAATTATACCTGTACTACCTACAACACAAATATTTAAAAAATGTATATTTAAAGTGATGTTTTGTTCTTCAAGGAAATAATAAACACAACTTTTCGCTAAAAAATAGTTGCTGTCTTAATAGAAAAATCATCGCACGCCACTGTGTTTAAAAGTTGATGAATTAAATGTTTACCTAATTTACATACCTTTGTAATCATACACTGGTGTTAATTCATATATCTATATTAAAATAATCATCTTCAGTAATTTGGATCTCGCCTATCTCCATTCTTCGATAAAGATTCTCTTGGATTGGTTTGCATTTCTTAGCGCACAGCACTTTAAAATTATATGTTTTCAGGATCCAAATAATTTACATATTCCTACAACTTTTTGAAATAATTTTGTATATAAAAGAGACTTCAAAGTTAAGATAGTTATATTTTTCAAAACATTTTGTACAGGAACAAGAGTTTAGGGAGCATTCTCAACGAACGCGATATCACTTCTACCGCATTTTAGCGACCTATTAGTTCATTGTTGTACTGCATGTCGTTGACATGTAATTCGAATTCATGTTGCTTGCGGCCACAGAAAGCTATCCGTGCCTAAACCCGTATTTATCTAATCCATAATTGTTTAGTTATCGTGTAACCGTCAGGTAAGATTACGTAACTTGTACTCCTTTATTTCTTATCCTAATTACAACACACGTCAACCAAAATTTTGCAAATTGGACTGCTGGTTTTGGACCAAACCAGGATCACTACGTTACTACTACTCTTTAAGTTTTATCATAATCTTTCATTGCACTGATTGTTAAATCTATGTATTTCTTACCATTACACTTCGTAATTTGAGAATTGTACAGCTCATATTTTTCCCGTTCTCTGACGGGTGGCATGTCAATTAATTGTAAATATTAAATTCAATTCATGCACAATACGTGTCAAATTATTAACTTATCTGTAAACAATGTTTCTACCCGGTGTAGTTCACGATGGTTTCATGAAAAATACGTGATTTATGATACCTTCAGGCCTTTTATTTCAAAAATATTCGGTTTGCATTATATGTTTCCCTAACAACCAATAAATATTGAATGATTTGACTGTTAACTAAAGTTTTCATGATTTATCGTTTTATAAATCTCAGTTTACTATTAAAATTAGTATTTGCTAGCGTTATGTACTTCACGCAATATTCTTTAAAAATGCTGCTTTAAAGTAGTCGAAGACGTCGTCTATTGCGTTTCAATTATCTTGTAATTTTAATTTGTATATGTAGTATTGAATTAATTTATAATATAACGATTTATATAGTCACTAAGTTAATTAATTATAATTAATTAAATTGTTGATGAATGATAAATTAATGCGTTTAGTCGATCAGCACCAATGAAGAGATAATTTTACATAAATTCGTTAGTAACATGAGATGTCGACATAGGTCAAATACATACGTGAGTAAAATAGAAACAAAAAATTTCACATGCATCTGCTGTAGTCGCTCCTTCAAGATTCAGCAAGCGCGAAAGTTATAGTATAAAAGGTCAGGGTAGTGTTCATGAAATTGAAATTTCCAAATTCGGTTCCATAACCAACGTCAAGGAAGCACGCCTTGATTCATTCGAAGCAATTAAACAGTAGGTGACGTTTAGAAATCTCAAGAACTGTTTAACAGTCTCGGAACTTTCTGTCCATACTCCAGCGCATCGAGATTTATCTAGCAGGAAGCTAGACATCTTCATAGCTAGCCTAGATTACTTCCAAAAAAAATACGAAATTCGCTCTATAACATAAGTGAGCATAAACAATTGATTAGAGTTGAAATTAAAGAACACTTAAAAAAGCTAATAGCTAAGTTAGTTTATTTAAACTGATTAGTAATATTGAAAAAACCAGGTCTCCTTGGATGCTAAACTGTTAATGAACTTGGTGCTTACATCTTAAGAAAACACTCTAGGCAGCCAAAGTGCCTATTTGCATTTCGTTTATGTTTTACTTGTATAATTTTTTGATATTTATTGTCGCAAATTTTTCTTAAAATATGTGTATTAAATTTGTGGAATCTTTATTATTTATTGGAATATACGCCGAATGATGGAAACAACTAAAATTTTATTAAACCTTCTATATAAAAGTACAGAAGGTAGATTTATTTGTTCTGCTAAGGGTCAAGCATCCCAAGGAAAGTTAGTAAATTCCTTAAAATTACATTCGTTACCCCCTCATTTAACAAATTCACGCTACAAATTAAAGGCAAGTAGTTATTTCAGTAGCGTAATTAATTATTACCCAAGGTGAAATAAGGAAATAATAAAAAAATTAGATGATTATGCAATTAGAGAAGTTTTGAGGAGAACTACCTGATATTTGTCACTAACACAGTATGTGTTTAAATAAAGTTTCTATAACACGAAATATTTACTGTTTATCTGTCAAACGATGTATCAATTTTAGTTTTAGCAGCTTTATTTGCTAGAAAATTGTATTAAATAGAAATACAATCAAATGAAGAGGAACGTGCTTGATGCTGTTATTAGATACTTGCAGGAGTACGGTTTAACATCAAAAGAAATTCATGAAAATATGGTTAGCGTACTTGAGGACGACTCTACTTTATATCAAATGGTAAACAATTAATCTCGGGAGTTTTGACGTTGTAGAACAACTAGCGAACAGGCAAAAGGCGCTGTACCATCAACGAGTAAACTTATGACTGGAACTTTTTGGAATGCCAAAGGTATTGTATTAGTTGATTACTTGGAATGTGGCCACACAACGACAGGCCAGCATTGTGCCACAATAATCAATAAACTTCGTGATTGCATTAAAGAGAAGAAAAAAGGAAACGTTCCGAGGAACCCTCTTCCATCAGAATAATACTCCAGCGCATAGAAGTCCTATTTCTTTGATAGCACAGTTCACGGTAATGGTTTTAAACTCATAATACATCTAGCATATTCACCCGATTTAGAGTCTAGCGGTTTTTATCTACTTTCGAAGATAAATCAAAGTATTTGAAGAACCAAATTTGCTAGCGACGATGACGAAATAATATCAGTTCAAAAATACATCTGAAATCAAAGTAATTTCTATCTTAGCACACAGGTGGAGTGAATGTCTTCAAATACACGGTCATTATGTAGAAAAATAGGGTTATTTTGTATGCCAGAGACAGTAAAGACTATCCAACCTTTGTATATCTAAAGTTGGCGTTTTGAGGCCATATACAATGTTATGTAAGTTTTACTATGTAATTTATTTATTGGCCATCTAAGATTAAAGGGAAACTGATAATACAGTAAAGGTGCCTAGGTCTCTTTTTGTTTATATTTTTTAAATGTAGGAGTTCTGGAGCTTATCCATTGATCAGTTTTATCCAAATAAATATGACGCGACAACTAATAGCAAATATCCTCACCTCTAAGGACATTTCTACGCATTTTAATTAATTGTAATGCTGTCAGTTGGCCCATAAATTTTGAATATTGATTGAAACATCTTTAAATGCGCAATTAACTCACTAAACAAAAATTATGATAGATTTATTCATTTCGTCGTTTTAATTTAGTAATAGAATTATGATTTCAAATTCTTATATTACCAAGATTGTAATGGGTCATCATCCATAATAGCAATTGAAAAAACAACACAACTAAAAGCTCATGACCTACTATTTAAATAGGCACCTATTTATTGTTAGTGGACTAGTTTACTATTTTGTGTCTTATTTACGATCAAAGAATTTTTGATTATGAAACCATTAACCGGTATCGTCCAATTTAAACAAGGAGCAATACTTAATAGAGAAACAAAGCAAATTATACAAACGTTTTAAATTATCAACTTTCGTTAAACAATGGTGAAGATGTAACAAAAACTATAAGAAATAGTTCAGATATAGCAGGATATCTGAAAAAACCATTTTCGACAAGAAGATAAAAAATGGCCAGTTGCAATCTCCCAAAAAAAAAGAAAGGAGTTATATACAATCTAGTTCCTTGGCAATTACATACGATGATGTCACCAAACCTACACACAATTTCCTTTTGACGAATCTTCCATCGACCATCAACTCAGTATTAATTGGGTTCAACTAAGAAGACGTCCGGGATATAAGCAGTATTATTTAACGCACGTATAGAAGGACCCTTAGGGAACCCAAAACTGTATACAAGTTTAATCCACCTTGCAAAAAAATTTTACAAGTTTTTGGTTAGGTATTTATCACATAGTCGGATCTGTCATTACAGGTTACCTACATTCAATCATGTATTGTATGTACACCACAGACACTTTTTTATTTATTTAGCATGATATTGCTGAACTCTAATCGATTTCTTTCACTATGAATTAGTGAAAGCTGCTGTGTAAAAATGTCCTTGTAGTAATAATTTGTAGACATTGTTTTTAAAATTGCTTACTTCAATATGTCTATTGCGCTATAACTTTATTGAATAATTAATTATTAGACTGTTGTTTTTATTTTTGGTTTTGGCTTAACAAAAATGATGAGTAAATTTAGCTAATTTAGCTAAAAAGCCATAGGAGATTGTAAGGTTTTATAAATATTTAAAATACGGATAGATATTTCAAATTTTTAATTATTATTTGTTTTATATTATTATTTGCGAATTATATGTAACTTACGACCATTTATGAAATAAATAACTGTTCAATCACTGAATAAAAAAGTTTAATTCTTTTTTGATATAATATAATCCATAAATTTGCAAATACCTTATTTTGAATGTTTGTAACTTTAATATAATTGCAAATAATGCTATAAAATAAATAACAATTAGAAATTTGAAATACTTATTCGCATTTTGAATAATTATAACGCACTACAATCTCTATGACTTTGTTCCTAAGCTAACTACATCTATTCATCATTATTAATTATAAAAGAAGGATTTGTAACGAAATTTTACCTTGAGTAAAAAATTATTTTGTCATAACTATGAAAATAATGAATACATCAGAGCTTTCCCCTACTATTTTTATGAGGGCATCTTGAACATTCGCCATCGTCGGCGGATTTCGAATCCACATACTTTAAAGTTAGGGTCCACAATTCTCGAATCTCGAAGCCTTTACAGCGCCGTGTTTTTCGAGAAATGTACTGATATGTACTTATTCGTAGCGGTGAATACCATAACAGATACATATACTTACAGGGGCCCCTAGTTAATCTTCTGCGCTGAATAATTTCCTTGTGATATTATATATCACCTCTTCTACACCCATTAAATGGGCAATTTTGTGAAATTTTACATAAAACGCTGTTTTTGTGTCATTTTTATTTCTACGTACATTCTTGCATCACGCTATAAATAATTTAATTTAGTAAGATGAAAAATTTGGTGTTAAGGACTATTTTTCTCAATTGTATAAAAAACTGTAACATTAGGTATTTTATTGTAGAACATGGTATGCAAAAGTCAATAAATTTTGCCTGCTCCTAATATCCTTTCGTTGGAGTCATATATTTGGAAGGGAATTGGTCGCCCTTATCACGGCGCTAAACATTTAGAATACATTTTAACCACCCTCCGGCTTCACCATATTTGCTATATCATGACAAATAAAACTCTCTTTATAATAAGTAGCTTAAATATAACTTGATATCTTGTAGAAATACAAGGATTTTGTTTATTTGTTTTTGTGACTGAGGGTTTGGGATGCGGAATTTCCCTAGGCTCTATTGAACTAAAACTGTTATATAGTCATTTCGCCATGCCTACTAGAATTTTACCGAATCTGAAGGAGTTCCACCTCCAGTATATTTTTAACGTACAAAACATCACATTGACACGAGACCTGCGATTTTACTTCTATATCAGAGAAGAAGGGATGTTTTTTAAATTTCCCTCCGCTGAAAAATTTACCGACCTCGATCGGATTTGAACCTGCGTCCCTTGGATGTAAAGGCAATATGCTAACCACTATACCAGTCGGGGCCGCAAATACAGCAGTAGAAACTCATGTATATAACAGTTTTCTATAAAAATCCAATAATATTTAAGCTTTATTCTTGGATCTTTATAATACATACTTCTTTTAAATAAATCAATTTTTAACAGGAGGTTTTCTTTATATCAGTTTCAATTTTTGTTAAGGGTAGTTCTTACCTTCGAAAATACGACAAAACTACGAAAATGATTCGATGCTTATTTAACAAGAAACGGAATATTTTGATGTTTGTTTAATTTGAATCGCATCGATCTGTCTATGCTAACCTGCAAATGTATAAATAGTACAGCACCAAATTTAATAGGTATTGTCACCCCTTAAAACGACTTAAGGGTTACTAAAAAAATACATATCTTCTAGGTTTTAGTCACCTATGATATATCCAAATTTCATCTAAATCTGAGGGTGACACCTTGCGCGGTTTACTTGTAAGTTGTGGAAAGTAATTTATGACAAGAAAAATACGTACCATTAGACAGTAATAAGCGCAAATCTAAAATACTATTTCTAAAATTTTAGGTGCACTATTTTGAATGTTAATTAGTAATCTTATTATTATTGTGGATGTTAAAATACAATTTTGAAATTATTATTATTATTATTACTTCCATTATTCTCATTTAGGTATTTTGTTTCAGTTAGGGATGAAAGCTTGAAGGACAACTAATATTTTATACAACGCAGTTAACGTAACTAAAATTTATTAGTCGTTAAAGAAACATTTTAGTCCATGTTTAGCGAAACTCTCAGTTCAATCCTTCTAAGAGGAACTAGAGTCCTTAATTTGTACTTCACAAACTAAACGACCATATAGGTATACAAATACTCCTACAGTTAAATAATTGAATTTAGGGATTCATGCTACTGTCAAGTTTCTACATTATGATCCACAACATTTACTTTAGTGGAACAGGAAGGTATATTAATCTATTCCTTCAGTTTATTACGCAATATTGTTGGAAATTTGTATAAACCAAATTGCTGCAATAAGATTAAATCATAAATAAACGCTAGAATAACTTTAACAATTGTTCAAGAACTTGATGTTAATTTATTATGATTTTTAAACTATCTAATTTGCAATATTGCCGAATAGCTGCTATCTGTGAGATTACTTATCTACAATCTTGTGGCGACAGTTAAAAATTTAGGGAAAAGGGAAAACTTATAACTGAATTTTAGGCTTATTACAAAATGTTGCTTAATAATCTCTTAAAGTATGATGTCCATTATCTTTGAGGAGAAATGCTTAATATTTTAATTTTAGATTCTATTAATTAATATACAACCTACACAGAATTGCAATACAGTTGTTATGGTAAATTTTGGCATTATACTGTTCGTTAAATTAGGAAAAATTCTGAAATAGGTATATTGCAATGACAAGCTTCCAAGACCAGTATTATATCTGCCTTCTACCAATACAATAGTAACTGATAGTATTTAGAAACCTTCTAGCCATTGTTTAGATTGATTTTTGGAGCAATAATAAACCGACACAAGTATTCAAATAGATTACGCTCAAATAGTTTCAACAATACACTGAAGTCGTTAAACGATTACATTTTTGGTCTACCCATCTTTATAGAGAGTAAAATTGAAACTATGTCACAAGCTCAATGGGAAATAAAGCATGCGACGACGTAACGATTACTCAACCATGGCTGGCAAGGTTATAGTGAGGTGAGGCGTGGTTCATTGGCAGTTTCGAGGCTGAACATTGTAAGCTTACGTCAAAATCGGGAGTTGTGGGCGCCACTGCTCTCTAGCTTAATACTGCTGAATAGAGATAGTTTACGGGAAAAACCCTGTATGTCAAGATGTTCGAGACCTACCTTTAGATCGGAGACAAGCACTCCTACAGGATATAGTTGAAGCTGAAAGAAAGCACGCTAAACGGCAAGTACTAGTTAGTTTTGACTGCTCCTGTATATTAAGGAGTCACAATTTACTATTCAAATAGAAGAGATGCCCTCTTTTGTAATATGTCACTATTCAAGATTTAATTTTCGTTATCAAACGAAAAGGGATGCCGTAGATAGTGCACCCTGTGTGTTAAAAAGGTATATTTGATGATTTAGTAAAAATTACGTGCTAGATCGGCACGTATAATTTATCACAGCAAAAGTTAAGGATAAACTCTATTTTAAATGAATAGCAAAAGCGACATGTGTTCAATCCAACCACCAGGTATAACGTTACTGGTCTTGCGTACAGTAAATGCAATCTTGCATTATTTTGAATTTAACTCGAAATAAATGACTTACACATTTTTAAATTAATTACTAGGTCAAGCACATACCCTGTATCGTTAGAAGCTTGGTAAAATCCGAGCTATTTGAATAGAAACAAATATTGCACTGTACACGTTTATAAATTTAATTAGCACTTCACAACACCATATTTACACGTTCATAAATTGAAAAACAATCAGAATTGGTTAAAACAGCAACACATATTAAAATATTAGTCGACGGAAAAAGGTTGCACGTTTGATATGCAAAATAAGGTCGCCCCTGATCTGGGAGCGATTACCTATAATTAAAAGGGGACAAACGGGTCTTTTTACGTCAACAACATGATACAAACAATCGAGGAACTTGAGTACCCAGGCGCTATGTGAGATGGTGTCTTTTTTAAAACAATGGAAAAACGAAATTGGCACTGGTTACGTTATTCAACAATTATATCTAATAAAATAATTTACAATTCTAGATTAGAATGAAAAAATTGAATAAACTAGTTTATGAGATAATCTTTAATTCATTTATTTCTCAAGTTTTCAATTCAGGAAGCAGTTTTCCCCTAATAGATGCATTAATTCTTACGGCGACGGTTAAGTTACGGTACCCAGGTATCTTTGGAAGTGCCGAAGAATATCGAGAGCTCGCAATTGGTCTAACATAAAAAAAATGTAAAATAAACACTTAAAGATTTGATTGTGTTTACAGAGGGTACGTGTTTTTCGTTGGAAAACCTTCACTAAGGATCCTGGACTGGTATGAAACACACGTGGAATACAATTGTGTTGAATTTCCAATTCCAAAACACTCCGAAGCCCAATTTCAGCAACATACACCTGAAACAGGGATTATAATTTTTCGACAAACGCAGTTAAACAAAGGTAGTTAAAACAAAAGTCTCACTCCCGAAACGGGAAACTAATTAACCTTTTATGTTCTAATCTAGTTTTTCGTCAATCCAACTGACTGTACTCAACCTCGCAGTCGACTGTTTAATTTTTGCTTTTCGGACAAAACCGAAGCTTTTAATTGCCCAAATGGCTACGTTATTCCTCAGCCGATCCGCCTGCGTATGTTGTATCTACGTCACCATTAGAGCGATCCAAATGCTTTATTAAAAATATTTAAATACTCCCTCAAGATTTTTTGTTCGCTCTTTTCGGTTATTTTCAAGCCGGAGCGTAATCTTTAATTGACTTATTAGTATATAAGTCTCAGCAAAGCTAGAATTATTTAAATAAATAATTGATGATTTAGCGAAACTTATAGATGTCTAACTACTCTGTCTGAATTTTTATTCTTTTAACATGGATATAATTAATGCAATATTGAATGTAATTGTATAAAATGATTCTTTAAAATATTATACCAGGTGAATTGAATTAATTTAATATGATGACCTGCTTATTCTTTGAATTTTAAATACTAAATAATTCACTAAACATTTACCTGGATTTACCTTGATTATGCGGGATTTAAAGTATTTCAATTCCCTTGGGAATTAAAATAACATTTAAATCTCCTGTGATTAAAAGTGTCGCTGGAGGCCGCTTTTGCAATATCATACAGATGCTTTCCATGGAAACCATTACTAATACAATGGTAAGCAAGGCAATTAACTAGTAGATAAATTTAACTGGTGATTGTAAAAGCGGCCCTTAAGTCCGGTTTTTCGATCTCTATTTAAATTTTGCTGTTAGTTAATTACCCTGCTTATCATTGTGTTAATCTCGTATTAACAACGGTTTCCATTGAAGATACCTAAAAGGTAGATTTAACTGAATATTGAAAAATTGGCTCTAAGGTCCAGTATTTCAATACTAGTTTATGCTTTAGCTTATTAAAACCTTGTTCTGTGTCCATTGAAACCATTGTAGTAATAATCATTCCCACAGCAACAAAGTATCGCTTAAGTAAGCTGAAGCTTAAGCTACAATTGAAATACCGGGCTTAGTCATGCAAAAAGTAACTAAAGTTGGTATGAGTTACATGACTAAAGCTACATTTTTAATCACAATTCACAAGGGAATTAAAGTACCTTAAATCCAGCATAAACGAGGTAAATCCATGGCAATAACAAAAATTAACCCATCAAAATTATCTATTGCTAAAAGCGTTATTATAGCGGTTCGCAAATAAAATTTAAATTGCATTTGCCGTGAAGCATATGTTGATAAATCAAATGAACTGTCAATGTCAAAATCATGCAATTTTACTTTCTTTGGCCCTTTTGATTTCAAATTATTCGAAAGTGCAAAAAATAATGTATATACCCCAGTACTAAAGTGCTTTTTAATCTCTCCAGAAATTATTTCTCACCTTGTCGCTCGAGAAATAAACTTTTGCTCCCGGGATTAAAAGGGGCACTTTAGTCCCTTGGTATATAATATACTATTATTACACCTATATCATAATCCTCGTTTATACCTTAACAGCATGCATAAAATGATTACTTTCTATACAAGTGCGTTGACACCCTACATTTCAGGCCCGAGATTGATTTTTGCAGAACCAAGCGTCATCCGAGTTCTATAAAGCATCTCGAGGACTTGAAATTGACAGCGCATGAATATTGAACAACATTTTTTGTGTACATTTATGCATACTCCGAAAAAAACACTAATTTATTGTAAATTTTGGGGTTAATTGTGATAGTTGGCAAATTAGGTATATAAACGGGAAATTTTATATGTGTAGTTATATACCACTTTTAAAAACAAATACAAAAATCTGGTGTGAGACAACACACGACTTTCTCTTACACAGTTTAAATTTAATTTGAGCTTATTTACGTAAGTGACTTTCCTATACACCAAAATTGTAAACTCAAAAATTAATTTAAAAGCATAAATAATTCATCCATTCATAATTT
>JAHWXV010338079.1:0-10683 GCA_024586415.1 Phrixothrix hirtus
TATGTCAAATTAAAATGGACATTAAAATCGAAAATCCCGTCGGCTGTTAAGTGCGATCGGTGATAAGATTTTTAAACGCAAAAAATATTCCGGCAACGGAAATTTCCCGACCAGTTATGGACGTTTATGACTGGAATGTCATTAGTGAAGGAAATGTGAGAAAATGGCGTCAGCTATCTAAGAAATAAAGAACAAATGTACACTATGAGAAAGGGAGCAAACGCCCGTCATTTGTGACAGTGATTTGTTAAACAGAGAGAATGCAGAAATTGTGAAAAACAAAAAGTTTACAATTTCTGAATTGCATGAACAGCTTCCACCGGTGCCTTGGTTTTTCAGGTATGAAATCGTAAGCAAGCATCTTCATTACAAAATCTTTGTACTAGATGAGTGCCCAATAGTTGACAAAAACACACTAGCAAAAACATGCGTTTCTTGATCGTTATCGACATCACATTATTACTTGCGATGAAATGTGATTTGCTCACATCACCCCTAAACCCAATTAGCAGTCTGTGCAAAACAGAAAGAACGTTAAACAGACACTATTAGCTGGAAAATCATGACCAAGGTTTTTTGGGACTGCAAAGACATCCTACTCGTCGAGTTTAAGCAACAAAGTACGACTATAAAGACTGCGTCGAGAAATTCAAAACCGACAACGTGAGCTACTGACTGGCTGAAGTTGTTTTCTTGCACGACAATGCACGGCCACATACGGTCATTCATACATAGGCATTACAGTTTGGTTGAGAAATTTACCGACCTAGCTCCAAGTGATTTTCATTTGCTTCTCCATACAAAGAAATGTTTGGGTGGTAGAGTCTAGGGAATAACTAAGGAACTAAAGAGGTTGTGCAGAAATGGCTATAAGAATTGCCGGGAAGTTTATTCGACGAAGTAATACACAAACCGGCGTAGCAATACAATAAATGCCTCGAACAATATGGCGACTACGTAATAAAATAATGTATATATCTAAGTAACTTTTGACAATAAAAATAACTAAGCAAATTATTTCTGTACGTTATTATATCTAATCGGTTCTTAGTTTCTGGACGCGCCTTGTATAAAGCAAAATTTCCAGCAATAGGTATTAATAGGTATTGTGGAAAGAAACTGAGTTACTTTAAGACCAATATTGAATACAAAATATTGGGGTTTTCTTACGAAAATTTTATAATTATCGCAACAATTTTTCATAATTATTATTTAAAATATTGCTTATTACTTATTTCATCTAAAAATGTACTGAAAATAATATTTGTTTAATTATTTAAAAATCATGATCGAACCTATACCCTTTTATTGCATATTTACGGTAAAATAGATTATCGTAGGCAAAATTTGTCTACGACACCATTTTTTAAGTGCGTCAGCAGCTTAAGCCGAAGAAGAGTGTGCGTATCGAAACAATCGACAATTGCTAACCTAAGAACCCCTCTTGAGGTTGACTAATATATTGAATTAGGACATATTTACGGGCGCCGCTGTTTGTTGTGACCTACATACACACATATACATGTAAATTAAGTAGTTCGAAACATTAAGAATTGACATAGCTTTCTCATCTTATACATTATTTCTGAATGTTAAATAAATCCACCCTAAACTGAATTTTGTAATAAAATGTTAAAAAAAAACGATAACTTAGTGTACTGGGACAGAAAAGTGCATTTAATTAATTTTTTACATACATACTAGTGCGTGATCTCGATTATTTGATAAACTTGCTCAAGTATTATTACACATTAGTTAAGTCAGCCAGGCAATAGAGATAGCAATTGAAGCTATCGCGTATTAAACAAGAATGCGCTTCTCCCTTAAGGTATATAATTGCAAACTTAACGAGACGTGGGAAACTGTTGAGAATAATGCATTTATTTTACACAAGTGTTATTAAGGTACGCACACCTTTCGCACATATTATCAAATAATTTCAATAAAACCAAATTGTTTACCAAGAAAGGTTCTCTTTATAAAATGATAAAAAATTAAACATACACTGTACCTTAGTAGGAGTTGCATAAATATTGCTGCTTCAATCACTATAGAAATAGACCTTTATAGTACGTTCCCTCTCTGTAAAAATGTATGGTAAAAAAGAAGACACTTCGCTTGTGAATAGATCAGATCACTTCTCGTGACTATGTCACCAGGAAACGTAATTCATACATTTAAGATGAAGTCGAATTTCGAAGTTTCACTTATTACAGGATGGTTAGCGCTTGTGGCAGTTGACACACAATTGCGAAATCTGTAGGGGGATATTGATTGCCAGCCTGCTACAGTATGAGTGGGCGTGGATTCACATAAAAGATAACGTTAGGCAATTACCTACATGGTACTAAATCGGAAAATAATAAAATATCGGTGCTACTAGTTTTATTTCGATGGCGCTGTATATTCAGAAACAAAAATCTCCAACAACAGTACATATCGAAAATAAATACCTACTACTGGCAGCGGTAAACAGTTGATACGTCTCTGTATTAGAGCCATAGTAAAGTAAGTTATTAAATGCTTGTATTACCATGCCTTGTATTACCAAAATTATTGTTTCGAAAACACGTAAAAGCATTACGTAAATAAAAGAAATCAATGAACTTACATACGGTAACATTTAATGCTTCATAAACTTGGATGAAATACAGAATACCTTCAATATATGTAATCAATTTTCCTCATGAAATCTTCAGTAATAAATAAGCATCCGTTGATTTATTATTAAATTAACAATCCGAATCACATATTTATAACCGAGAGAGAAAAATTCGATTGATTGCGTCCATTTCACTAATTTTGAAATTGATCTTTCTTGGTGCGTGCATAAATGGGAGCAACTATGATTGCTCGCACGCCTTGATGACCTAGCAAGGGTGAAAAATTCATATGCCTTTCTGCCTTTCCTGATTTTACAAGAAATTATTCTAGAAGGTTGCCTGAACTTCTACCGTGTTCACATTTTTTATTAGAGCGAGTTAAAAGTAAGCTTACTGTAAAACACCTTCCAGAATGTATTACACTTATAACATTTATTTTTAGTTATCATAGATTGTAACAAAGTGTTACTTTTTAAAAAATATCTATTCAATCAATAAATTCATAATTTAATTTGAAGCGTTAAATTTAATAAATTGAAATTTTGAACCAACAAATTCATAATATAACTAGCAAATGTTTACAATACGAAACCACTTCGCTATATACAGGATGATTATACAAAATAATTTTATAAGACTATTCATATATCGGGCAATTTCAAAAGAAAACAACTCGCCCTAATTTTTGATTTAAATATCCTGTATATTCACCAATTTCATGACATTAGCTATTACTCAATTTTATAACACAAGTTTATAGTATATTACGATACAAGATCTGTTAAGTGCCTTATAACAGGTCGAGAAGATGCTAGAAAAACGAGACCCGATCGTGTCTCGTACACTATTTTCTGCGCTAACAACAACTATCAACAATTTGATATCATACCTTTACTCCGTTTCATAACAGCACTATTACCGTTATGATTCATAACGTACTTGTTGACGTGGCTTTACTATGGCAATCACAAAAGTTTGGAAAACATATCAGAACTTGACAGTCAACATAGGCAGTCGGTAGCGCAAAAAATTGTTTGGCGGAACGCATGCTAGTTGTATAACTACTTCCCTTCAAGTGAATATGAAGTTTTTACACCAAGGATGGTCCGGTAGAAAGTGACTCCTTAATACACCAATTCGAGAATAAACTAATGGGGTTTAAATTCCATGAGATCGAATAATGGAAATCATAAGTCGTTTATAAATGAAGTTATCTAAACTATAGGGCTCAGTCAAATGTTCACAATGAAATATACTTATTTTGAATGGCAATACGTGGGAGTATTTTATAAGGAAGTGTTGTTAAGCAAGAACTTGTTACAATGTATCCTTTAAAACGTAAATTAGCTTTAAAGCAGTAATATATATATATATATATATATATTATTTTGAAAAGTAGGTTAAAACAATAAATTTCTAAATTTTATTAATGAAATCTGCCATATGCACAGTTGTGACCGCTGTAGTTTGACCACTTCCTAGAAAAAATACGGATCAACTATTCTATTAGATGAATTCACACACAAACAGTTAGTTTCAGATTATGTAGAGGTGGCTGGTAAATTGTTTGAGAATTATCTTCACTACAGTAATGGAAATTTCGTTTATTTACATCATCGTTCAGATATAAGTTCGCATCGCCACTAGTAAAAGCACTATTTTTACACCTTGATGGTCATCCAGTTCTTGGACTACATCCATTTTTACGATGCCGATGAATCTTTTTCGGCACTCCTTAAAAAGCAGCATGTTTAGCAATAGGTATTTTGGGGCTAGAATTAATTGCATTCTTATCCTTCCTACGTTGCGGTTATAGTAGACGGACTTTAGTCCTCCTTTGGCTTCTTGTCCATAACAGATTTCAAGTCATTTCGTTTGTAATCTACACTAAAATTGTTTTACGACAAGGTAATTTGCAGATATTAAATTTCCGCCGATAACACATTTGTACAACGATTATTGAATTTATTGAGATACATTTCTCTATACAAAGAACGCGGCTTTTAACAGACCAAGTTTCCATCTTAATATTTAAGGCAGTGTATACTGTAAATTTGTTGAAAGGAAATTAACCGCTTTTCCCTATATAAATTCGAATTTCATGCAGCAAAGCCATTTGCATTTTCTACCATTAAAAATACATCAGACGCTTGGTTCAATGTTTGTCAAAATAGTATTTGATTAAAACAAATAAAATAGCATTGAGCAACTGCCCCTAGTTTCAATATACCTAGAGAGACTTCCCAAATTCCCATTTAATAAGCAGAAAACTTATCTAGTTGTAAATTTACTGGTTATTTCACCGTTATATTGCTGATTTTAGTTATGTAGAGCTACGTAAATGACTATCCCAATTAAGATTTTATACAGTAGGATAATTAACTCCCGTTCAAGCACAATACCTGAGAACATTAAATAATCCATTTGAATTGGTGTATAAATTTTATGAATCAAATTACACTTACTATCGATATTTCAATAAAAAGGTTAAACTGCGTTACTGTAACTAACTCACTGACACTATTTATCGCTAAATATTATTAATTACAATTTATTTTAGTTATATTAATTATTTGTGTGATCATCATTCCATTGAAATGCATCTTTTTATTATAAAATTAATTAAATCAATACAATTAATAAATCTACACTGAGTTAGGCAAACTTATAGCAAACAATATAATTTTTTCTCAACAATTAGCAGGCTAGTAATTCAGATAATTGAGGGTCGAAATTAAGAAGGTTTGTGTTACAGTTTTTCCTCCCTCGATCTAGAAAGATTAAAAACTTGAGGCTTGATACAGAAATAAACGGCGAAACCGTCCCAAGTTGAACCCATTTTTTAGCTTGAAATTTATTTACAAAAACTAATTTAATGGTACATTTTGAAACTTAGGTCGCCTTCAAAGTGAAGCAATAGATTTATCCAAACGTTTGTGCCGCTGTTCAAAACATTTTCTAAATTTGTCGTTGTTGATGACTTTTAGTACTCTTGCAGTATTTAATTTCATCTTTTCAATGTTATCAAAACACTTTCCTTAGAGTTGTCGTATTATCTGAAAACCAAAGCCGTTCGGAGCGAGATCTGGGAATACAAAAATATCTTAACAGTTAGCTCTATGTGGAGGGAACTTCAAGAAATCCCAGTGACCATTACGAATTCATTGCTTGTTCAACGGATATATTTTAGAATGATGAACTTCCCTCAAATTTCCAACAGTTTGAGTGGTAAAAGTACGCTCAGAGCGAGGTTAACCGTCAATTAATGTTTCACTTCGCTTGAAACGGGGAAACTGTCCATAAACGTTTATTTTATACCCTGTAGGGCTTTATAGCATAAAATTTCGTTGTGTTATTTCACAAAAGGAAACAAAACCTCACAGCTATACATTGTCATGTAAATCGACCCTTACAAAATAGGTGAAAGAGTAAACTCGAGCCCCACGAAAACTTCACTAATAACTTTGGTTTGATTTAGAAGGGTACCGTATACATTCGCCCATAGACGAAAGCCTTTGCTACAAGCGCCCCACATTTATCTTTGGTCACCTTTCCATATGTAATTATTTTTAATTTCCTAATTGTTTAAACCGTCCAATTAAAATAATAGCAGTAACAGGCCGTTTGTTGGCCGTGACCGTTTATTTGATTTATTATCAATAGTGTGGTTGATCGAGTGGTTTATTTATTCTGAATTCGGGGACATTGGCCAAACAAACTTCTTTATTTATGACTTCAAGGCAGGTAGTTATTATTTATATTTACCTATTAAGGGTTCTGTTTAATGGCAAGCTTTGTTACTTTTCTCAAATAAATACAAATGTCACTATAAAATAATTTATTAAAATAGAAATGAAAATTAAATCATATACATGTAACACGAAATAAAACAAAATGCAATAAGTAGATTCATATAAAGTAGATAAATTTAATGAGATGGAATTTCCCTAATCCAGATTTTTAAAATATTTACAAAAAAATGTTTGTTCATAATTTGGTTATTCTAAATACTAAATAAAATTTTAAATACTTGGTCTAACGAAAGGCATACTCGGTTTCTACTTGAGTTTTAAATAAAAGAATTTCTGAATGGATAGTGAAAATTGTGCACTTTTGATTAGCCTATTATGAATACAATTTATCCTAAAAGTTTTAAGTTGAAAGCCTTAATTAACCGCGAGCCCATTATTGCTGTCGAATGAAAAATAATTAATTTTCAGTCGAAAACTGATTTTACTGTTTTTGTAATAAATATGCTCCGTGTCGTGTTAGATTTCCACACTTTTGATTATTTCGCACACTCATGGTAGAATTCGTTATTGATTTTAGAGCATATTTACGTCCTCTGCGTTCGTAGGTGTAATAAAATTAATAGTGATTTCTTCTCTAAATTAATACATAACCATGTCTGGAACATCGGGCCTTTAAACTATTTAACTTAGTTGCTGAATAATGGCACTGTAACTTAGCGATGTTTCATAGGTTCTCGTTGTTCAGGAAAAGACGCTAAATTTTAAGTTATCTTGGGTTTATGCAACGTTTTCAGAGTTGATTTAGCCAGTGAGTTTAAATTTGGTTTTCGATTAGTTGATTCACATGGCTTTCAAGTTCATTTGCTTAAATCGGGTCGATTTGTGGTTCCCGAGCATTGAATTTCCTAACCTAGACACATTTGCGGCAAACTTCGTAAAATTTCCTTCCATTTTTAAATACGCTATCTACTAAGATGGTCACGCATTTATTTAGAACTTTACTTTAGCTTTAAAATAATGAATACAATCGTAGTACATAGTAAAGTGTAGATGCAGTAAGTAGGTTCACAACCAAAGTTCCACATTGTTTTCCATTAGTTGTTGTACATAAAATTATCACCATAATTATTTCCAAAACATTCGAGGTAAGATCAATCAATAGTTAGAACCATTGCACCACTATTTGTAGACGGTGGAATTCACTGGTGGAGGTATTTTAAAATAGTGTAAGCTATATGATATAGTCAACTATAGTGTTTGACAATAACTGTTAATATTTTTGAAAAAGTTCTTAAGACAACTTTAGTCTAAATGTCATTTACTTCCGAAATGCCCGGTATAAGCTAATGCCATATAGTTAAAAATGGCAATGCTTACATAGCCTAAAGTTTTTACTCTTAATTCTGTAATAGTCTGAGGTCCTTCGAAAATTAAAAAAAAATTTTCTACCTACCTTATAATTAATATGCGGCTTTGACTGCATTTGATTTTTACAAATTTATTTTAGTAAAAATTGAATTTGATTAATTTACGTGACTGAATGAAGTATTTTTAAATAGTTTCACAAAATAAACATAAAAGAAGCTCGTTCAAAAGATATGCCCTTTCAATCTGAAGCGAACAGAATGCAAGATGCGAAAGGTTAATGAAATTTAATCGTAGTTCAAGAAGACCTTTATAAAATAAACAACAATCAGAATAAAAGTCATGAATGAGAAAATTGTACGGTAGAAAATTGAAAGATAAAAGTGTAAATTTAAATACGCATATTATTGACGGATAATGTTCAGACCAGAATAATCCTAAATAAGTGTAACTATTATTACGAACTTATTTAACTAAAAAATACAATTTCGCTGTTCGAAATTAATGTTATTCTAGGATTGCTTTTTTGTTAATTCGGTTCTGACAATTATTTTGTGCTCTCATCCTATAATTTCTAATTTTATAGCACTACCTAGAAGGTCGAAGTTCGCTCGGTGAAGGGAGAATGGGTGATAACCTTACTGCGTATATCGATATACAATGCAACGATCGTGTTAGGACATTGTTTTTAACGTGTCGCCAACAGATTGATAGCATTGTACTTTAATTATCAAGCTGAGAAATTTTTTTATTTAAAGAACAGTTTAACTCCAGTTATTTAGGCGACAAGATGGTTTACTGCTACCTATATTCTTTATTGGACACTTTACCATTAATATTTACACTTGTGAAGTTTTTTTTCTATAGGTTCAAATACAAAACATTTTAATTTAAATATAACGTTTATTATAAAAATAAAATGTTTATAATGTCAGCAACTAAATAAAGATTTCTATTTGATAATTGTAAAAAAATATTAATTCAATAACAATTATGTGTTACTACTTATAGAAGATGCAGATAAACTAGTATATAATTATTATTAACATTAACATTAACACTTTAGCGTCCACATAAAATAGCATGTAATGTTCATTTAAAATGCAACTTCAATTTTAAGGTGCATGCACAGTAATCATTATTTTTGTTCATCTATTTTATTGTTACGCTAATGGTTTTAATGCCTTTTCAAAGTGTGATGCCATTTTATCAATTAAATTATTACTGATAACAACAATTTTGGAGAAGTTAAGAAAAAATCAGTTTATCTCAAAAATTTATATCATTTTAATGCCGATACGATACATGTTAAATTCTGCGCATGATGCAACTATAATATACAGGGTGCTCCTTTTGAAAAATTTGAAAACAATAACGATGCGCAAAACTTTATCACCCTGTATATCTTTTGCCGCTAATTTGGAACTAAACACTATGTAATATATCAGCGGGACTAGAGAAATTGTGCTGTAAATTTTAGCTTATTATTTTACCTTATTAACACAGTAATATGACAAAGCTGGCTGTTTTTTATTACAAAAATGTAAATAGCTCCTTTATTTGTAACTCTAAAGGCATAGTGCATCGTATCTTTTTTGGTATTCACGATTATCGTATGACATTAGGTAAACAAATGAATCAATACATTAAACGAGTTAATCAGTGTAAAAATTCAAGAAAATAAACAAATACGGCAATGACACATTTATCAAGACGCTTACGCAATTTTAAAATATTCCACAGTACTATGTGATTGTTTTAATTGTAAATATGCGACCAGAAATCTAATTAATAATTCTAAGTTACATTACAAGTAATGGATAAGGTGCTATTTTAGATATAAATGTTTATAGATTACAACCAAAATTAAGAGTTGTTTCTTTTAAGAACTCCATGTAATATTAAGCATTCTAAACAATTTATTATAGGTAAGCCACCAACAATATACTTCTGCCTGCATTAACAATTGCAACATCAAAATGACGATACTTCCTGTATGTGTGTTTGATGAGGAATTTTTAACTTCTATTTGAAATAACCCAGCATGGATAGGAATTGATTTTGGTCAACTGATATTAGGAAAAGGGCGAACTAAATATATTAAAAGTTAAACTTACGTGGATGCAGCGATTAAATGTAGTAATTAAAACCAAAGTATCAAATTACAATACCCCGGACATCTTAATGCACGATTTGTACTCGCATGTAAGCAATTAATGCAAGTTAAATACAGAAAGCCATAAGCATGTAGTTAAATCTTATTTAAGGATGAATAATGAATTTTATAGTTCAGAAATTTTTTAACAGTAATGAATTAAGTTGGATATTATTAAAACAGAAAATGCAAACTCCGTAATAATTAAATCAGAGGTTAGAAATAACCAATCTATAGAAATTCACTTTAAAAACGTAAAAAACACCCAAGTAAAAGACAATAATTTGGCAATGGTAATTTAAATGGTTCAAACACTTAGAAACGAACGTTAAAACATTTTAGATCAATTGCACCAAGATATCCGGCAAGGAGGTTAGGTTTAGCGCATAAAAGTGATGTTCATCGGGTAACGCATGCCTCAGAGCATGGTTATAGTAGTGGGCAAAATCAACGAATTAAAGCATGATTTACTTCTGCAACCAGTTATTCTCCGACTTTCATTTATTCTCCAAAATCAAAGTTTTCCTCGCCGGACAGAGATTCTTGCAGGACTGTAAAATGTAAAAACTCTGACACGTTGCCATATCTGTCAGTTCAATCGTACGCATGTTGAAAAATTACCATGTTTAAAATTATTTAAATTTCCGAGTTTGGATCTTCGACGATACCTTCACTTTTATTTGTACAATGGGGTTGGCGTTATTCAATTTCGTTTTCTACACATATCACGCGACGGAGTTTGTTTAAGCTGATGTACACTCAAGGTTTAGGAAACTGCGTTGAAAAATGAAGTTATCAGTTATCAATC
>JAHWXV010338152.1:0-11060 GCA_024586415.1 Phrixothrix hirtus
GTAAAGAATTAAAATATATACATGCCAAATTAGAATTAGTTTCAATATTTTAAATACAGTAACTAGGCAAATAAGTAAATTTTGTTGTCAATTATTTTATGAGGAAATTTAGATAAGCGTTAAGTGAATAAAAACTAGAGTGCTGCAAACCAAAAATAAAATAACACGTTAGCGAGCAAGGCGGCAGATGGTTGCTATGGGAGATTTGGAATGAAATCAAGGTGCGAAAAAAACAAAATAAACAAATTATCTTTGGTCGACTCCGGCAAGAGAATGGACGTGTTTGTCGAGCGCTCCGCAAGAAGACGCCTACCACGAGGCCAGTTGAGTTAAAGTTAAGTGAGATAGTGAAGTTAAAAGTGTAGTAAAACGCGGAAAGCTGAAAGTGCCGCAAAATTAAGTGGATTGGAAGAAGCAAGAATTTCGTCAACGTAGCGGAAAAGGAAGCATTGGGTTTCAAAAAGAAACAGACTCCGAGGAATACGTAAGAGACCTTTGAAATTGACTTTGATAAAACATTAGTTAGGCGTGCAGTTCGCATCAAAAACAGTTAAATAAAGTTATTGTTTAAAAACAATCACTTAAAAATCGATCAGTGTTAATTAAATAGACAGAAAACAAACGACTATCTAAATATTAGAATTCATAGATTAATTTTGAGTTTTGTAAATAAAATTTGCATAGTAAAAGTAAATTTAGATTGTGTGAATAATTTGGTTGAATATATTTGTGTTTTGTAAAATCATTACAGTTTTTTTTATTGTGTCATAATCAGACACGCATTAATTTAAACGAATAAGATAATTTCAGGAAAAAGGGCCACAAGTTTGGCATACTTGTGCATTGTAAAATTTAGAAAAATTGCATCATTTAATATAAACATTAAATAAGCCTCCTAAGGTAAAGCATAAAAATTACATTTTTATTTAGGTAGAATCGTTGCATGAACAACGAAATCCAAGGAAAGTTTGATTTAATCTTTATAGGATTGCGACAGTACAAGCAGCGGCCGCGTAAAACAACTAAACAAAGAATCGGTAAGAAGGGGTAACCCTTTGTGTTTGATAATTTAAAAGTCTCAAAATCAAGTCGGGCAAAACAAAGTATGCAGGTACGTACAGAAAAATTAAGAATAGGTGACGTATCTGTCACATGAAAATTAAAAATTTCAAATAAAATAAAACTTAACACTTATTTGACAATTAACTCGGGAAACGTTAAAGATTCAAAAAAATACATAGCACTTTTATAGGGCAAGCTCAACAAGGGGCATTCAAAAAGTTAAGACAAAATAAACATAGCAATATATAGTACGTACAGAAATAAAAGTGATTGACAAATTTAAGTAAACACAATTCTAGTGCACCGAATTTACACTGGGAAGAATCCTTGTAAATATTGTACATAATTAAAATAAGTTTTAGGTAAATAGTTTCCAAAGTATCCAAGTATAGGTCTGGTCCCAAACTCCGACTCAAAAGCTAACTTGCGGTATTAGTAACGCTGTTTAGGCATAGACTCGTTACATAAGATTGTTGGTCTCTATGTATCCTTTTTTAAAAATTTTAACTGTAACTATTAAGAACTAATAAAATTTGAATATTATATTTTGGGTTGCCTATCCCCAATCCCTAGGAGCTTATTGAAATACTTTAACCTCACATTTATAACCATTCAGTCTTTTATTAGTTTATGTATTTGTGAGTTTGTTGCTTGAATGTGTATTTAAATAAATTTTATTATAAATTAATCATTAATTATTGCTCATTTAATGTTTAAATTATTGTAGTGAGGGTAATCCTGTTGAATAATTATAATAGTATAGTAAATCCATGACCATTCTTCGGTGTAGTTAGTCGGCAGTGCCTGAT
Source organism: Phrixothrix hirtus (assembly GCA_024586415.1). NCBI lineage: Eukaryota > Metazoa > Arthropoda > Insecta > Coleoptera > Phengodidae > Phrixothrix > Phrixothrix hirtus. The sequence continues at coordinate 1,872 of JAHWXV010338152.1, forward strand.
TCATTCTTCTTTGGTTTGTCACATGTTCTAATTTTATTTTGTGACATGGTTTATTCTATGCCTTTGGCATACAAGAAGATCTAAACTGCAGCTACTATCAAGGGTTATCCTGTTACTATAAGACTTACCAAAGAAGACCATTTTGAACACTTACTCTAACTGCTTTATTGTTAAATAAATGTCTTTAACCTTCAATATCTAAGCAATACATTAATTTAAGACATATGTTTATACGAACTTTTTTGTTTATTTTGTGCTAGAGAATGCATCCTAAAATAATGCTGTGCAATTCTGAAACAACTTGTATAAATATCAAGTCGAGGATATCACAAAAGTATTATGTCATACAATTAATTTTAACAATTATTCATCGATTTAAACTAGCCAATGGATCCAGGCATACCCATAGGTTAAATGTAATTATGAATAAGCTACTAAAAAATTTCCAATAAATACTTTATTAAGTAGGTACTCTAAAAACTATACATAATGACAACTCTAGCATTGTATGTTATGTGTTATTAAACAAAATAAAGTACAAGTTCTAGAAAACTACAAAGCTGTAACAATTTCACAACCTAACCCTTGTTTTAAAAATCGGTACTATGGATATATTATTGGCTAAGAATTAATTAATTTTATTTAATGGTAAAGATAATCAAGAAGACCAATTCTTGAATAACTATAAAGTGTCCCCACAAGCTGAATATAATCCTAGAAACTTGCCCTAATTCTGAAATATAAACTCACGAATTTGACACAGTCAAATTTACATTTCAATTTCCACTTAACATAATACTATACTGCAAAATATAGTGCCATAACTGCCTAGAGATCAAAAACAATTATATCAGGTCAATGAATTCTTCTGTCCCAAAATGACTAAAAAATACATAGAATACTAAACCATTTTTTGAATGAAAGATTTTCAACAATATTGCAACTGTTGAGTAAGCATTTAAGATCTTGCCTCTAGAGTACAAGATGTATGACATGTTAATAGTAAATGTTTGATTGATCAAATGTGTTACTTTTGGTTTTCTAATTACACATTCTAATAAAATCGGCCACTTGAATTACTTACTATTTTGAATTCTGAAAAATATGCCAAAATCATAAATGTGTATCTATCAAGAAAAACTTTTAATAACAAATTTTAATTCAATATATTTTTCATGCTTGCAAATATAATATCCATAAAACGTTCCTTATTAATTTTATCAATAATTATCACATTTGGCTCATTTATTTTTAAATGATCTAAAACTACTTGACCTCTTGTTAAACTCCCATTTAATTCTATAGATGCATGATGTTTTGTTGAACTATCAATGACAGAAGGATAAACAACAATTGCAGCTAGAAATGCATCATATGGACACCAATTTTTTTTATGGATTGCAACTGTTTTATACATTTTTTCTTCAGCTCTATTTAAGAGCTTCATTATTGGTGTGTTAATTTTTCCTAAATCATTAAAACGCCAGTTCTATAAAAAATATATCCAGATTAAAATCATTTAGAATAAACAACTTACGATGTCTATGTTGATTGCTCTGCAGGGTTCAAGAGGTAAAATTGTAATGGGACATTTTGCTGAATCTAAAACAATGCGTACTGCTTCTGGATCTGAATAAAAATTATATTCAGCTGCTGAGGTTGTATTTCCAACACCTACGAAAGTGAATGACTTTAGTTGAGTAGATACAAAATGCAAATAATCTTACCTGTATTATTTCCTCCCATTATGAAAATATCTTTAACATTTGTAAAGAAATTGTCATACATTTTGTGAGCAATTGCAATGTTTGTTAGAGGTCCCAGACAAATTATTGTAACTTTCCTTGGATTTTGTGTAACAATTTCTTGCATAGCAACCACTCCAGGTATGTCTTTTACAATACATGAATTAGTTTCAGATTCATAGTTTAAATCGGCAAAACCATCATTACCATAATAGGGCAATGGGGATGGATTTTCAGAAACAATTATACTTTCTCGAATACCCTTGTAGACAGGAATCTAAGAATTTTTATTTAATTAATTTAAATATATAATAAAAGTAAATACAAACATCAGTTCTCTTAACAGTTTCTAATATTCTAACAATATTTTTACAAGTATTATCCACTGTTGTGTTACCATTTGATGCAATAATTGCTTCAATTTTTATCATATGAATTTTTTCTGCATTTAAAAGGAGTGATAATGCATAAGCATCATCAATTCCTGGGTCAGTATCTACTATTACATGTAATTTTTCTTCTTGGGGCATTATTGATTTGTTAATTATGACAATTAAATAAAAGTTTTAAACTTATGCTTCTTTATATTTATATAGATTGAAATGACTCCTCGTGATAAGATAAAATATCTTAGTTATTTTATCTAGCTATTTATACAATATAATCTGTTAACCAATTTTTTGATTATGTAGAGATCATAGCAGAATAACTTCACATCTAAATACTATGTTTACTTATATTTTTCTAAATAATGCAAATAAATTTAATTCTCGGTAATGGCAATGTTTTGGGACGACTTGTTTAACCTACATTCTATTTGCATTGTGGTTTATTATTTTGAAATGTTTATTGGTCAATATTGCTGTGGCTTAATTTAAAATAGATTGGAACCCCACATTGCTACAAGTTATATTCTGTGATGTATTTATGAGCCCCTAATGTCGGCGGCATCAAAATTATATTTACTTAACACCCAACAAAATCTCTTATTTTCCTTATCTCGAATTTAATTTAGTGTTTTTTAGGCGCCATTTTAATTTGTTACGATGTGTAATTGAAAATAGACTTGTTGCTTATATGTGCAATCGGCATCTTTTTGCCAGGTTTATATTCTACAACTAAATCGTATTTTAATACCTTAACTTTCATTCTTTGAACTCTTGGAAAAGTAACATCAGAAACACCTTTTTTCATGATTAGTATCAGAAGTTTGTGGTTTGTAAAAACTTGAACTTTCTACCAAATATATAATTATGAAATGTACGACATGAAAAACAAATTGCATTCAACTTCTTTTTAATCGAACTAAATAGAGCTTCACAATCAGTGAGTGCACACTGTGCAAAAGCAACAGGTTTACTGTTCTGCAGTAACATACAACCAACACCACTCTGACTTGAATCAGTTTGTATAGCAATAGGTTGGCGTCTATCAAAATTAGAAAAAAATAGGTAGTGAACTAATTAATGTTTTTAATTAAATTTCAACATTTACAATAATTTTCTGTAATAAAAATTGTACTTACTTGAATGCTGGTTATATTAATTTACCTCTATGTCCAAAGGAACCGGTTCAAACCCCATCGAGGTTAATAAACTTTTCAGTGGAAAAAAAGGTAAAAACTGCTTTCTTGGATAGGCACATTGGCACATTAAAAATTCCTATCTGGGGTGGAAATTCTGCAGATTCACCAAAATTCTAATAGGCATGATGAAATGACCATAGTGGTTGGAATCAAGGTGGCCAAGAGAATTTCTCTATCCTACTTACTCGAGTAATCATCATATCCATGCTCCCAGAACATGTTTGCTTCAATAAAAATCTGAACAATTCACATGCAAACCAAGAAGTTCTTTTCATATCTTCTCAGTGGCATTTGAATTTATATTTTTTCTCTCTAATACATTGCAAACAAAGCATATGAATCTTCAATAATTTGATTGCGCCATTTTCGATATACTTACAATTTCCTCCCAAGCATCATTTTCTTTCATTTTATTTTTATATCCATTGTGAAAGGACTCTATGGTATTTAATGATTTTGGTATAATTTGATTAACTGCTTAATCTCATTCCTAGAATACAATATAAATGTAGCTTGAAAATAATGTGTTAATAAAGATAAAATCATTCTATCTCTGATAAACTAGAAGGTTTATAAAATTATATTATAATTCAACTTGTTATCATAATTTTAACAATTTTAGCTACTAAAGCGTAGTTGTAAAGTAATGGATATAGTAAAACAAAGTAGTCATTAAAGTATTGAGCTGGAGAGACAGGTGATTGTATGTATTAAAATGTTTAGGATCTTATCTAAATGCATTACTAAGATAATCTTTCTTTGTTTTAATCCAGAAAATGCAGCAAACAGTACGGCAGCAAATTATGACAAAATCACAGTTAAATAAAGTTACTTTCATGGCAAAACTCTTAACATGAATTGCAACTACAAAAATTTAAATATGACCCACTCATCCTACAGCAAAAATACATTTAATAATTTGAAAGAACCTACTTAACTAACAAAATATAACATATAATAGTGAATAAACACAATCAAAAATTGTTTGTTTAACTAAATTTGAAAACGAAACCAGTTAAATTTAAAACCCAACAAACACGGTACTTACGACCTTAATCTGGCCAAGTTGCGGCATTGATGGCTAGATACTGGCATCGTTTGTACATTGCTGGGTAAATGCTGGACCGTGTCCGGCATACAGCATAGTTCCTCTGACACACAATTATGGGCGCAACATGCATCCAACAACTGCCCAACATCGGCAAACATACCTTGCACCAACATTTTTGCTGTTTTAAATTTTGCGGTTTGTTTTAGTTATTTTGTTTGGTAAGTGGCGGTAGTTATATCTAACCTCTAACTTAGCATGTTACATTATTATACATAGTGTACAAGTGTAATATTTATTTTGTTATGATAAATTAATTTTCGAAGAGTTCCTTTAAAACTTTTAAATGTTGTGTTTTATATCTATAACCAATTGACGATGGTTCTTTCTGAATTTATTGGTTATCGCCATTTCAGTGTTTAGTGTAAATTAAGAGGACATCTTTGAAAACAATTATCTAACCATTTTTATGAGACTGGTAAGTTTTGTAAATTTTGATTAATTTAATTAGTTGACAATTTCTGTTTGAAGATGATTATGGCAAAACCTCTAAAAAAATCTAAACAAGCTGAAGTTTTGTCAGATATGTAGAGCAACAGAATTTAGTCAAAAAGAGAAACTTCTTCGTACAAAACAGTTACGATACTTGGAAAGCAGTGATGATGAACAGCAGTGCACATTACCTCAACGTCCAAAGCTAATTTAAATTGCATTCCATCTTCTAATACAAATGGTAATAGTTTATAGAGCACATAGAAAAAAGATTCTTTACTGCATCAATCATTAAGTGCAAATTTTCCTATTACAAGAACAAAAAATAATTATACATATTCTCAAGGGCCAAACTCTGATGCAACATAACTAAATTTTGTGCACATTACTAGAAGATATGAAAAATTTTAATATTGTGATAAGAGCAACAAGTATTCATAAAAATAATTCATATTATACTGTTGCAGTGTACTTATCTGAATTGGGTGGAACGCATATTTACATCCAGACTAATACAATTCTAAGAAAGCTATTGATTGATGATGTTGCATGCTACAGTTTTCATGGAAAGAGATTGAATAAAAACCTATTTTTTTAATTAACCTTAAAATCAGTTATTCTTGGTGAGTAACTGTTTATAAGTAGCTTAGTACATCATAACATAAGTACAAGTTTAAGCTACATATGATATAAACAACACAAATCAGCTGTAGCCTTGAAGCTAAATACACCATCTGTGGCTGTTTATGGCCCGTTGCTTTAATATTTACATTCCATGTAAATGTGCACATGTTAATTTGTATAAAACTGACTAACATAAATGACATTCTACAATTAAAAATGTAAGAATACAGACAAACGTTGCTTTACTTACAGGTAATTATAAAGATGAGTATAAGAATTACAAATAAATAACCTTAATTCTTAACCCTTTTTTATCACTCAGTGATAATTGAATATTTACCACAAAGTTGAACTTATGTAAATACGAGGCATGCAAAATATGACATGATGAAAACCTGCCAATATCATAGTTTCTTGTTTGTTACATCGTATGCAGCTTTAACTTGAACACAGTTTAAATAACTAAGATGGTCCATATAAATACCAAATTGTCAGATACAAAATTCAAATGAATTGTGAGATGGTATATCTGCCAAAATTGTGAATTAACTATATTTTATTTTAAAGCCATCTTATTGCACTACTTAATAAAATAGTTTCTATAAGAATAAAACAGAATAAATATTAAAATTGGTTAGTGAGACATCTCAGAATTTATTTCAAAAGTTAAAAAACTAGATTACATTGGTGGTTATTTAATTTATCTTAATAATAACCAACTTAAAAGACTAAAACTAAGAGAAATTTTGTTTTAAAAAATCAGTCACAGTGAAGGCTACATCTAATCAAATTTTGAATAACTCAGTATCTTTTTATAGATGCTATGAAGTTGAGGGACTTGCATGCATCTGATCGTGATGTTAAAAACTTGATCAAGACATGGTTGAAGCATTTTATTTTACCTTTTAGTTATGAATACTCAATCTAAAATATTATCATCTAAGATTTTTTAAATGGAAAAATACAAATACCAACATTTACATGTAAATTCCTATTTTTCTAAAATAAATAGACTTTCCACATATTTGTCTATTATTCCAAATGAAAGTAAATAACCAAGTAATGTATGTATGGTACATCTATATGACATCAAATATATAGTATTAATTGCATCAAGTTGGTGTTCAAATTTTAAAGAAATGTATGCCTTCATAAACTCATTACAAAATTAAATCATTGGGCTGTTATATTTGTTATTTTTCATCCATTTTACATCACATTATAAAGCATAAATAACTTAAATAAGACGGCATCTTGCTACATGGGATAGTAGGGAAATGTAACATAACCAAAAACTGAACATCAAAAATTTTAACTAACAAAGCATTATTTTTTATATATGTATCAGGTAAGAAAAATTATTAAATAAAATTAAAAAATTACATTACTATACAGTATCGATTCAGCATATCAAAATAACAAAAGTTCATTTAACATCGGTCCATTACTAGCAAAATGCTGAGCCAATATTGTCAGCCAGCAACATACCATAGTTTACCCAACATCAGTCCATTGCTGGTAAAATGCTGGCTATTTGGAATTGGCCCATGTGATGACCAGCATGATGTATTTAAACTGGCCCATTATTGTAAACCAGCATCAAGTCATGGTTGAAACTTCTGGCATACTATTATTAGGAATACATTGGGCCAGAGGCAGAGTGTTTATTGGGGCATATATAGAAAGTTTCATCTAAACTTTTACATAATTTAAGGGTGGAATTCAAGAACCACACACTAAAGCAACCTCAAATATAGAAGAATTCCTATCCTTCAACTTTGAAATTTTTAAATTAGTGTAGTTGTCAAACTTTAGGGATAGTCGAGGAAACATGACGGGATACTCAAGGGTAGTAATAGTTCCCTTCATCTAGCATATTAATGTATAAATTTCAAAGTTGAAAGTTAGGGTTTCTCATAGTTGAGGGTTGCTTTAATGTGGTTTTTGAATTTTGCCTTTAATATCTGTTACACTTCACAAAAATAAAACAAGTAAATTCATTCTACACCGTCCTTCTAGACGAAACAGATTTCCTCCAAATAAACTAGTTAGTATCGGCATAACTGGACGATAACTAAACGGAATAAATAAAATTTCACATTTTTGCATTCCTGCCATACAAGTGTTCTACTCCATTGACTTCTTGATTTATCTAAAGGTGTAGTAAATGCATTCATTATCCTAATTTGTAGTAACGGATACAATATATAATAAGAAAAACAGAGTTTCTGTAAAAAAATGTTAGAAATCATATTTTTATTATATTATTATTTTTCTATGACAACATAAGTGCATACTAAGGCAGTTTCAAATAAACTAGTTATAAACATACCCCCGGGCAATGAAAAATCAGGCTTTCATTAGAATTTTATTTTATTCAACACTGTTATTTGTCAAAAGTCTATTGGCAGTGGACACAGCTTAGAAAATGATCTATGTACTATACCACTGATGGTCTTTACGGATGCTGCTCTTGATATACCATCGCTGCCAGGGTGTAGGTTGACGATACGGCCCAGTCTCCAACGAAGAGGAGGAAGGTGTTCTTCCTTCATGAGTACTAGCATTTCCAATTGTAGATTTGATTTATTTGTAAATCATTTTGTTCTGATTTGCAATTCTGACATGTATTCGTTACTCCAACATTTCCAAATATGTTGATATATCTGTTGTATTCTTTGGAACGAAGAAAGTCGATTTTCTGGAATGTTAATTAAATTTGGATCAGGTAATGTCATTAATGACTGACCAATCAAAAACTGAGATGGTGTAAGAGGATTAAATCCGTTGGTTCAGATGAAAGTGGGGTTAATGGATGCAAATTAAGAGTGGCTTCTACTTGAACTAATAGGGTGTTAAACTCTTTATTCGCTTTAAGTGATATTTGCAAGACTTAATGCCAGCTTCCCATAGACCACCGAAATGTGAGCTGTAGGCAGGCAAAAAATGTCACTTAATACCGTGATTTGCGTTTGATTCAATAATTGCATTACCTTGTTCCCTTAAGAATTAGCCCAACTCCAAAAGTTCAGAATTGGCTCCTACAAAATTAGTTCTATCAGCTTACCTCAATGAGCAACAAATCGTACGATTTGTTGGTTTTAAAACCGTGACTTTTGCAATCCTTGATTAAAAAATTTGGTGTGAGATAACACACAACTTTCTCTTATACATTTTAAATTTAATCTGAATTTATTGACGTTAGTTACTTTCTTATACACTGTAGCATTAGTTTTTTTTGTTACGAATGATTTTTAGTTACATTGGTCATTATTAGGAATAAAGGGCCATATTATTCAATATTTGTCTAGGGTTTTACTTATTTGGTTGGTTAATTCTGGCAATAGTATAATTGTGTGGAATATTTTATTTTCAATTACAAAACAACTAGCGCCAAAATTGGATTTATTAAATAAGGGACTTCTATTTTCTATCCCATAAGTACGCCCATGCTCCTCACACAGACGATTTTACCTGGTAGGATTGGGCCACGTGTGCGTGTGAGTGTAAGTTTTAAATCAAGTGTTTTGAATTCCATCATTTTGTTCGGACGCTTCAAAAATATGTGTATCTTGTGAAAGGTAGTTTTATCATACATTTAAATATGAATGCTGCCGGAGTCACAATTTTCAATACTACATAATAATTGGGCCTGTTGTAGCTCATTAATATACGGGTGAGTGCGATATTGTTAA
>JAHWXV010338330.1:0-13702 GCA_024586415.1 Phrixothrix hirtus
TTGAACTACACTTGCAGTGCACTGCTTTAATACCTGACTGTATTTTTATACCTTTAAATAAGAAGTCTTAAGACAGTAAATTATTTATTTAATTAATAAATGGCGCAATTTATAATTTGAATTTAAGTTTGGTTTAAAATCTATTTACAATAGCTAGCGCTTGCTTCTATTTGTATCTGGGATACTAAATGGCGCTTAAATGTGCTTTCGTAGAAATGTTAATCAATCGCAAAGATTTCTGGGTAGTAGATCAAAATGGCGAAGTTTGTTTATGTGATCCTTGTGCAATTAATTATGCAGTTTTTTCCGGTGATTTGTGCATTAGGTAAATGAAATTTAGTACAGGTTTAATTGTTCTTAACTTGAGGTCATTTAGCTAATTTGAGAAACGACGCCCACCTATGGGTGGATCAACATGGGGTGAACAGCTCAAACTCTGGCTAGACCTTCGTCCCGTAAAGGAAAAGGATATGCCGCAGTGCTATCCAGCAATACGGTGAGTTTCAGAATAGTTAACCCTTTTGTCAAACGGTTTAAAATTGCTTAATTTGAAATTAAAGTGAAATACGCGGTAATAAACTTCGTGATTCCGGACGTACTACATTTTCTGCAAAAGAGAGTTATTCTCTGTTCAATTTAGAAAATTGCGGCCTGTGTTTGCATTTAGTTCGGTTTATTTATAATATTTAATTTCGGAAAGCGAACCAAGATATTTTAAGTTCGTGAATTTAATTTTTAAGCCGGTAAAATAGAGATAAAACACCTCGCTATTTAGGGGTGGTTTACTATATTGTACCCTTTCGCGGGACTCTTGACTCTCTGGAGTTAAATTCACCTCTGTCTTAAACGACCTTAGATATCGGCTTTTATAGTAAAATTGTTATGGATTCAATTAGAAGCAAACTTTCTAGATCAAAGCTGTCTTATGGAACTCATCTGATTAATAATTATTACATTATTAGGTGTTTTATTTTTATATCCTAGGAGTAGTAACATTTAATATTGATGGCATTGCTCCTATACAGAACTAATTAATAATATGTCATTACAAGCTAAACTATTTGGACTAATTCGTTCACAATTTTACACAATACAGTAATAATAAACACGTATTTAAAATTAAATAATTCAATCGTGATTTAATTACGCCAAAGTGATTATTCTAATTAACAAAGTATAAAATTTTCCATAAAAGTCTAACATCGCCTGTGCTATCTTATCTGCGAGGGTACATTCGTATGTTTTGCTCGTAAAGTCAAGTTCCTTGACCAGCTTAACTATGTTTTCGCTAGTGTAGGTCAACGATCATGAACTCTTTCGATTATTTACCTACTGTATTTAATATAAAGATGAATACAGGATTAAGTATTGACTAAAAGCTATTAATATTAATAAACGGTGAAATGTCGGTAATTAAATATGAAATACTTAAATAGAATATATATAGGATGTTTTAATTATGAATTAGTAAAAATAATTTAATTTATGTGCAATTAATGGGTCTATACCTCAAATAAGCATCGAGTTTATGTTTAATAATTATTCAATTAATTATTTATTGGAATCCAAAATGGATGCCAGGTATAGGAACATTACAAATGGTGTAAAAGAACGCTTAAGAAATATGATGGAGGTAGGTAGAAAGCCGTTTACAACATCGTTACTGGTGATGAAAGCTGGAGATGTGCATTTGAACCGGAATCAAAACGGCAGTCGGCTTAATGGGTGTTTCAACAGAACCTAATCCAGTCAAAGTAAAGAAATCTCGAAGTGTTGGAAAGAAAATAGTAGCCAGTTTCATCTCAAAATCAGGACCTATCACAACAGTCGTGCTTAAAAATGAACGTATAGTTATCGCAGAATGCTACACGACAGTATGTCTACCAGATGTTATTCAAAAGGTTTGTTTACGACTCCCTATATCGGAGATTGTCCTTCATCACGACAATGTTTCAAGTCACACTGCACGTCAAACAAACGAATTTTTGAAAACTTATGGATTAAAATTACTAGATCATACGCCATATAGTCCGGACCTGGTACCTTCAGATTTCTTTTTATTTCCCAGACTAGGGGATAAAGTGCATGGTATTCGATTTGTAAAGGTGCAAGGTGCAGTGGAGAGCTTCAAAAACCTTATATCTGATGTGACTCAAGAAGAGTGGAATTTATGTTATGGTTTTATCGAATGTCTAAATGCATTGAGTTTAAGGGGGAATATTTTGAAAAACAATAATAAAAATAATTTTTGACTACAGCATTTTGTTTTATTAGTTTGCAGAAATAATCAGTGCTACCCTCGTATCAAAATCAAATACTAGGAATGAACTACAGCAATCGTGTATCAATATCAAGCACTAAATTAAATCTGGATGTTCTACGCTAGATCTTTTGTAATACCCTGTACTTTAATGTAGTATTCATTCTACGATTCAGATATAAGAAAGATACGATTAAATACAAACGTAGGAAGATGACATGAGTCTAAACTATCGTGTTGAAGCCAAGTTTAATACTTCAATTAAGTAAATTCACATATTGTACTAAAGTTAACTAAATACTCACTATTATTAAATTTAGGAAATGGTAATTAACAACTAATACAAATTTAACTAGGACAAATTGACAAATATAATTAATAACTTTGAATGTTATGTAAAACTAAAGTGACAAAGTATACATTCAATTGTTAGCAGATAACATTGCCGGTACGGTGTGCCAAATATGTTCAGTGATCATAAAGGTGAAGCATTTTTATTGCCTCGTGTTACAGGAAAGTGTTTAATACCGATCACAACTGGATAATTTATAAAGCAAGAAAACTATAACCTTATCTGCGATCTTCACGAGTTGGACTCGTATTATAAAGTGGAACGGTTCTTGTTACATTGTAGTAGTTCCATTGAAATCACCATTTGACCTCAGATAGCCATTTAAATCTAAATCTATGGAAATCATCCAAAGAAATTTATCGGTTCATTAACGGATTTATAGATCCACTGAGATAATGAATAGTAAAATTCCGTATCGCTTAGACAAGTTATCTTAAATAACAAAAATTTTGCGACATGACAACAATTTCGTTAAACTTAATTTTAGAAAACAATTGTTTGTTCCAAAAATTATTGGCCTAATTATAAAAATTGTTTAAAGTATAAAATTGAATGTTACACCTTTTAATTTTCAATTCATACACATTATATTAAATTCATTGCCGCAGGCGAATAAAGTTATTGGTGATTTATAAATCACTTTTACAGCTTATCAGACATTCATATTCAAGCTTACTCAAGACAGTTTTCGGGTAATAAGTTAAACTGGCGCATTGAATTTGAACTATAAATGCGTAATTGTACCACCAATACTTAAAAACTTCAACCAATATTTTATCTCTGTTTGTGCATACCATTCAATATGGTATATGATTTAAATGTTGAAGTTGAAGGACATTCAGGTTCGTGTTCTTAGTAAAATGGTAGGAGCAATTTGGGGATTTTGTAATGGTTGTTGTGATGCTGTTTTGACGTAACACTATCATTACTCAAATAACTAGTATTGAAGCTGGCGGTGATGAATCCCGGCGTTGGTGGATCACGGACATTTGTTAAGTTTATTAACTATAAATTAAAATCAACAAATACTAGGGCAATGCGGAAAGACATTTCCATTTGTATGGAGTACGGACAGCATAGTCGTGTTTGTGTTAGAATGCAGCGAAACTCAGTAAGCTTACAACAGTAGTCGGAAGAGGTCTAAGCGCTCTTTTATGGTTTTTTAATCGTTAAAAATATGTCCTTCAATTGAAAATCGCACCAGTCCTGAAATACAGAATGTAAGCAGATTTCTTGTTGCGAAGCATTGGAAAGCCGTTGATATTCATTGGTAAATTTGTACAGTTTATAGGGACAGTATAACAACTGAAGATGAAGCAAAGAAATTGTAACATATGTATAAAAATGGTTATATAAACGTTATGATAAGGAACGAAGTGGTCGGTCAAGTGTTACAATTAATTAACTGTCGAATAAAATTAATGAAGAGTTTCATGAAAATTGCTGATTTATGATTACCAAGATCTTACACGCGTTTCCTCAAATTTCTAACAGTTTTGCATGAATTTGTGGCGGTAAATCTAGAAAACCATTCGTTTTGTGGCCTATGGATACCAAAACTCGTCTCAGGTCCACATAAAATGTTATAAATGGTATCGGCTTTGACATTTTTCGAGGAATACAACAGCCTCGTATGTGAATTTCTTTCCAGAAATGTTTCCATTCTTCCGCATAGGCCTAAGCGTTCTCAAGTTGTTTTAGAAAAATTTTACTGAGAAATATGCGATTGTCCTTCATACAGTCCGAACCTGGAGACCAATGGTTTTAATTTATTTATGTTTGAATAATTGTGTCAATGAGTGATTAAAATTACCGGTGACAGAATTATATAATGCTGGAATATAAAAACTTGTAAATCGCTAGGAAAATGTTTTCATTTTAATTGTGATTATGTAGAATGTCTGTGAAGTTAGCACTCCGATGATAATACTCAACAGTTCTAATAAGAGTTTTGGCATATTTTAACTTAGAACAGAAGTACTTATAGTTTTCAAAAAAAGCTCCGGCCATTTACTATAACAAAAATGAGTTTTCAAATATAATAGTTCTGAAATAAGTTACCCCTAGCGGTAGATCTGATCAGAGTTCTCGATCTACAACGAAGAGACCTATAACTTTTTGTTATAACATTTGTCCATAAAGTCCATAGAAAAAAAGGCGTATTAAGCAAAAGTTTGACAAAATCCGCAAAAAGTTGAAAATTGACAGTTCCAGTAGTTCTTCAACGAAGAGACCTACAACTTTTTGTTATAACATTTGTCCATAAAGTCCATAGAAAAAAAGTTGTATTAAGCAAAAGTTTGACAAAGTCCGCAAAAAGTTGAAAATTGACAGTTCCAGTAATTTTGATCAGAGTTCTGAATCTAAAACGACAAGATGTACAACTTTTTGTTATAAAATCTTTCCATACAGTTCATAGGAAAAACGCGGTATTAACCAAATGTTTGACAAAGTCCCCAATAAGTTGAAAATTGAAAGTTCTAGTAGCTTTGATCAGAGTTCTGTATCTAGAATGAAGAGATCTACAAGTTTTTGTTATAATATTTTTCCATAACGTCCATAGAAAAAAAGTTGTATTAAGATGTCGTTTTAGATCTAGAACTCTGATCAAAACTACCAAAACTTTCAATTTTTAACTTTTTGCGGATTTTGTCAAACTTTTGCTTAATACAACTTCTTTTCTATGAGCTGTATGGAAAACTTTTATAACAAAAGTTGTAGATATCTTCGTTGTAGATTCAAAACTCTGATCAGATTTACCGCTACGGGTAACTTATTTCATTTCAAAACTTTTATATTTGAATGTTGGAGTGCGGTGCGAAGTTAGCACCCCAAATTTTAAACTCATATTTTTATAGTAAATGGCCGCAACTTTTTATAAAAATTATAAGGTACTTCTGTTCTAAGTTAAAATATGCCAGAACTCTTATCAGAATTATTGAGAGCTATCATCGGGTTGCTAACTTCACATGCATTTATGTAGATAAATAGTTAAAGATTGTAACTTTATGTTCTGTTTAATAAAATTGCTTCAACGTTTCTGCAACTTTTTAATACCGCAACGGAAGTTACTTTCCGGATAGCCTTTATAAAGATAGAATTTAGGCATCTGTCTTTGGTTTCGAAATATTTACTTTTAATTACATATTACATTATCTTCACGACACGCACAGATTACAGCTTAAAGGTGTTCGTCTGTCTGTTGAATTTAAACTCCATAATTTACGAAGCAACGTGCATAAGTTTATATAGTTGACGGATTAGGTCTCTGGTAGCAAGATAGTATTTATTTCATCTAGAGCTGTAAAGCTCCCCAAGAATAATACACTCAAGATAAGATAAACCGCGCCCGATCATAGGTTGGATGGAAAAGAGATTGCCTTGTCGTCGCACGGTACTTGTAATTGTAATTAGCGGCGGAAGAAGGGAATAGAGGGAGCAAGAGATGCGTGTGGTGCAACAGATGGATGGGGCGAAGTAGCGAATGATCGCTAGTAATTGTCAAAATATTTCTAAATTTAGAAGATATTCCGATACATGCAGCATAATATGTACCTGACTTACGCATCATTTCTAACCATTTTATAATATTATGGGATTTTTGCTAGTTTATATTAATATTTAATCTTTTACTTCATTAATCAGTAACACATTGATAACTAAAATAAGCTGTTACGTATAAGTTGCAAATTTATTGGCATTAAAATCTTCCAGTAGAGTTGATGTAGCCAATAACTTCCTCGGAACCTTTTCCCTAAACCTCATAATAGCCATAACGATCTAAGCCGTGTACAATCATTTTAATTATCTCCATAATATTAAAATAATTTTGATCAGTATTTAAAAGAGGTTTCCATGGGAACACTATCTATTGACAAACAAGCCCATACTGCACCTTGGTTAATTAGTCAATCCCTATAGCAACAACTAAACACTATTTTTAGACCAACAAGATTTATAGCAATACCAAAAATCGACTCGCTCAGTTCTACTACACAAATACTTATAATCAAACCATCTGTAACAAAACAGTTCAATTGTTTCTCGTCTAGGAATTGTTGATATTTAAGTACCTAATTAATTTGTATATACCTATTAAATCGAGAGCGAGGCAACACACAGTAATTTATTGTATGCACTAGGCGTATATTTCAAATTTTTATTATATGCAAAAAAACATACTAATTTAGTCGAGAATTATTGAAATAGACATATTTACTGCACCCAAACTCATATATGTTTTTGCAAAAGCATTTGAGATTCTGCATTCCGAGAAATCTCTGAGAAACTTTAATCCCGCTTTGAATTTCGTACAGGTATTAATAAGAAGTCAATTGATACGATAAGTTGGAAGAACCTCAAATGTTTAAACTTTTTCGATTTATGCTAGTATTAGGATGAACGTGATCATCAAGAAGAAGTTTTTCGCAAAGGCGGGTTAAATTTTCATGAATGTTTGGTGAATTTCCAATTTAATAATGCAAAAATTTATTGCAATTGTTTAAGAGTCTTCCTTCAGAAAGTCCATCAAACTGTAATCAAAAGTTTCAAAGATAGAGGCTTGGGCTTTGGTAATTCAGTAGGGAAGGGTTTATTATAATTGGAGAAAGACCATTCACCATTAATTGTTTCTTTTGTGCTTCAGCACCATTTGCTTCAAGTTTAGCATTTTATTTACTTTGGTAATACATTGAAAGCATATTTATCTTTCTTTTACTTTTCATTTTCTACCCCTACAATTCCCTTTGTTACCTAATTCTAATTACATTGAAAAAGGTTACGACCATCACGTCAGACTTTGAAATAAATTAAACTAAAGCATGATTGTAAAGAATTACACATGATATCGCTGATATGTACACTTAGCTTCTCGTATATTGGCTTATGTAACATTCCGATTGTAAGCGCGTCTTAAATTTTGAACAAACATATTAATGAGTATTTAGAGATACTCTGTATACTAGAATGTATTTTTAAAATTGAGTGCATATTTTAAATTACCTAGGCAATATTGTAACAATAACAACATAAAATTAAATATCCAAAACCATGTTTAATTCAAGTCAAAATAAAGATTTAATTTCTTTCTTGTTTGAAATCAAAATTAAAACAAAGTAACGAGTTTACAGCAAAAATTATTTCGTCAGCAAGTCTATAAATAGACATGACCTTCTAAAAATAACTAGTATCAAATTCCCACTTTACCTCTCCCTCCCGAAAAGAAATGTTTCTGAAGTTAGTGTGAAGCTAGACACCGTAAGAGTTATCAGCGATTCAGTTTTTTTGTGCTAGTAAGTGTACGCGCACTTAAAAGGGGCTGCGCTTCGGTTCAAAGTAAAAGTATTATAAGATAAAAAGGTTACCCAATTTTAAGTTTTAGTATAGGAACGGATTTGTGTAAATTCGTCCCTTAACGGCTTCAGGCGGATCATAGTTGGGGGTCAATCATCTCTTCTCACGTTCGTGCCCTATAAAATGGTTAGGGATGATTTGTGACGTACCCGTAAAGTACCAAATCATCTGGAACCAGAAGCGTTAGCATCGTTCTCCCCCCTTTCACGGGGAAACTTCTGCCTTAAAACTACAAGTAAGTAACTTTCTTTCCTATAACTTCGCCATCACGCAGTGATTCCACAATACCTCCCTTTTTATAAAAACTCTGCTGGGGTAGTAGTTCGATCAAGTTAAAACTAGACATTGATATATTTTATAAATGTAAAGTGTAAATTTAGCACTAGTAAATAATAGTTACAATTTTTAGGCTGAGTTTATGGTTCAATTTAAATTAAGTATAAAACATAGTAACACAGAGTCCCTGAATGAAGTATTTAGTCAAAAAATATTTGAATTACCGTTATATTTATGTTCTTTTTAACTGAGTTAATTTCTTGTAGTAAATTGTATTTTTATACTAGCACTTATCCATTATAGCGAATTATTGAATTCAGATTTTATTATTTCTTAATTATAAGTAACCATTGTTTTGTTTCAGTAAACTGCTAGGAATAAGTTAAAGTAAGTACCAAAAATAATTGTAAGCCTACTATTAAGCTAATCGAAGGTTACACCTAGTGGTGTACGCGTTAGCATTCATCGAATAAGTACACCATGGATTTCTCATAATACGGTTAAGGAAATCGGATTCTTTATTATCCCTCTTTCCTTCATAAGCCTAACCTCTTTAATGAAGTGGCGCCCTCTAACTACTACTTTTTCCTCTAATTATGATTTTTCCGTCTATTATTACAACAAAGTTATCGACCCTAGCTGATAGCCAGCATTGAACCCCCCTTATCCACTGCGTACTTGCCGACGTATCAACGCAAGTTGAGGAAATAACACCACCTGTACCCTTAGGGTCGTAAAACGTCCTTATTGCGTTATACGGTGCCCATGTTCATCAGTAATCGGAAAACATACCGCCATTCGATATCCATCAATAACGCTTCTTGATGGCGTAAATACCTTGTTGAAACTCTTATCCGTGTTTAACACTTACGCCATCAATATTGGAGGAAAGAGGCCCGAATGTGAATGCAAAAGTATATTCTAAGATTCATGTAGCAATCTAATTCTTGGTGACTCCTAATAAGGGCATCTACAACCCCTTTATAGTTTTCAAATAGTTCATTCCTCAAAAAGTTTTATGTTGCATCTTTAAAAGTATTCCATAGAGGACTTTTGCAAACTTTATATCTAGCACAGTAGGTTAATTTGGGCTTGATAGAGATCCTCGATTTCATTTCTACATCGGTTGTATTAGCAAATTTATGGTAAAGGTATTGAAATTCATTTCTCTCTTTGTTAATGGGTTTGACTACGCTTTTAATCAGTCCCAGCTTTATATGCAACGAAGGTAAGCTAATTTAGTCGGGAGGATTGTGATTTCTGTTCTTTTCCTAGTGATTTTCTGCTCCCATGGTGATCATTGTTTAACAATGTACTAACAATTTCTTGATAGGCTGCCCCATTCATAAATCAAACAACAATGTTTCGTATATTTAAGTTGTAAATCGCGCAGAATGGCCACAACTTTTAAATCAGCACTTATATGCCACTTATATCTTCTGTAATGGACATAGTGAAGAAGGCGTGCCATACTGTTATAGGATTGTTTCATCTGAATAACATATTCAACAGACACTGAAGGGTAAATGTTTTCGGTATGTAAAGCTACAGCTTTTAAGCTGAGTTAGAAAGAATCGATGAAGAGACGCCACCTTTCTGAGTTATATTCGTAGCCCAATTCAAGCACTCAATTGTCAACAATGTTGCAGTAGGAAGGACCCTCTTCATCTTACAATTACTGCAACAATTCCTTTTGGCGACTGCGATATATTGAAATACGCGTATTTGTAAATGCGATTCAAGTGTTTTTGTCTGGGTTTTTAATAAATTTAAATCTCGAAATGCATCATTTAATTTTGCTTGTTATCAATTGCGATGTGTCTTCTTGAGATGGTAAAAATTGTTCATCAGTACCCGACACTTCTTCTGTTTCTATATCACAGTGTTCTAATTCCAAAACATTTGGATATCTAGGTACTAGAAAGGTTTTTGAGTGATGTACTGGACGATATACAAAGGTAAACTGGGATAAATAACTTTTCTCTTATGATTTCCAGAAAATCCAAAGGTATGCATTGTTCAGAAACTGAATAATATTTAAAATCCATTTCTTTTCACATAAATAATGAAGTGTTAACGCCTGGCTATGAACTGCATATTTCTTTTTCAATGTGTTGAATAATCCCTGCATATTATCGCTTTGTACAGCCAGAGTTCAAGCCGACCGAGCGATCTATGTTGTGGTAGATTAGTTGTTAAATTCAGGTTTTGCTAATTATAGTTTCATAGCCATAGAGTTAATTAGATTTGAAGATTCAGAAGAAACCATTGAAAGGTGTTTCTGAGTTTTTATTCTAAGTTTATGAGCTCTGAGACCTTAAAGTGTTTTTGAAAAGAGCATGAGTCGTTGCAAACGCAATTAAACCAGGGGCTTAACAAAAAACGAATATTAAGACGTCCAAAAGAATTCTTCCGCCCTATTTACATAAAACTCTCCAACATAGGAAATGTTCAAATCAGTAACTAACTACCGAAAGATTGTTGTTGACGATGTTTGACTGTAAGTCTGTTGTAAAATTATCGCCAATAAGCTTCTAAATCGTTAATATATTCTATTGTACTGTTTTCATTTGGCTTTTTAATAAAAGACATGTAGAGTAAATATAATTTTCATTTCAAAATGATAGCAGTTTAAAGTTGTAAGAAAGTTGCAGCAGTCAAGTGTTGCGCGTGCTGTGAACTACGTATAATTTTTACTGTATTTAAAAAAGTGTTAATCATTGTTAACCGAAATTACGAACTCCGCTTATCTGGAGTTTTAATGCCATTTAAAATATTAAACAATCGACGTGTTGTTGACACGGTAACAGTGTAAGTAATAATCTCTTAAACTACTTTGTCTATAAATTAAATTCAATTTCAGAGCAAAAATGCTAATTATAAATCACCATTTTAATAAAACAAAATATATTTGCGAAGAACAGTCACACATAGCACCAAACACTATTTTTCATCGATTACGCGATACGAGAAAAGAATATTGCCTGATGGCGAATTTTAAGTGACATATCTCTTTACTGTGTTAACCTTAGCAACCAACTTTTGTATGCCAGCATATAATTTTTAGATCTTTTAAATACACTGGGCTTAGTTTTATAATTATTGCCACAGAACGATATCCTTCCCTAGATTAAATAGTAAACCTAGAAAAATAAAGTCATTCAAACAAGTAATAAGAAAATCTGTAAAACGTTTTTATACAGCTACATGAATTTTCATGAATTTTTTGCAATTTTATTACCAATATTATTTTACGTGTGTTTTATTTATTTTTCCGAATTTTTATGATACTATCAACAAAGATTTCAAAGATATGTATTTATTTATTTAAAAGTTTTCCTTTACAAAATTCAATAAAGTTTTCCATATAGTTTTTTATATTTATTGCCGAACTTTATATTTTTTAATAGCCGAGATACGAAACTTAATATCTCAGTAAGTAATTGAGAACAATGATTTAATGGCATATCAATTAGAAAAGATAATTTAGAAATTTAACTCCAGATACATAAATGTAAAGTTTTCCTTGGTCTAAGTATTTTATTTTAAGTGTTGTATATTTTCTAGAAAAAATCTAACTGGGATTCTCTTTCATTACATTTTAATGGTGCTTTGTCATACTTTTCGAATAAAAATTGAACTTTTTATTTGGCGCCAATTATGTATTTTGGACCATTCAGTATATCCTAACAGAAAATACTTTTAACGTATTTACAATTTTGAAATTTACTTCGGAGGTTGAATTAAAATATTCTTTTCAAATTGTGCGGAACAAATATAATTTTAACAGTGTTATAAAAATATTTTGCCGTTGCGTCCTTCTAGTACATTTTAAAACGATTGAAAGTTATAAACAATTTGATCAACGTTTGTTTCTCTTAAGGTGGATATATAAAAAAGGAAGATATATTCATTTTGGCAAGGTATTAAAGTAAGAGGAAATATGTCGTTGTAGACTATTGCGTTTGTTAGACGTTGAATATAAGCTGTTACAGGTCGTGAGGACTGTGAATCGAGGAATGATTAGGTAAGGGTTCAGTCAGTATAGTATACTGGTTACAGTTACGATCACATTTGATGTTTTTGGAAGTAATGGTTTAGCCATGTTTATTATGTTATAAAGATAAATTTACGTTTGAAAAAGACGTTTTGCCACCGATTAATTAGGATTCTATGATTCGATCTCGAAAATACTTGAAGATCTGTTATTTTTCAAATCAACCCTATGGAATTTTGTAAAAAATATTTTTATTTGTTGAAGGTTACATGTCCACTATTTAATTATTAACAAGCAGCTTAGTGCATATACTTTAATATAAAAGGCGCTCGGGTAACTTGCTATAACATAGAGGTGCGTATTGAAGTCTGATTAAAGTTGTTGGATTGTTAGCATCCCAAGAATTCTTAAAAATTCAGTACTACTAAACTATTTACGTCAGGAATTTAACAAGGTTATGTTAATAGTTGTGTCTATGAATTAATCGATTCTAAAAACGTACAAAACAAGCTACAACGGTATAACAATTGAAAGATTTCATAACGATTGATTCACGAAACGAAATTAAAACATTAAATAATAAGGAACTTTAAAAACGTTTAATTCTACTTAAGTTTACAGAGAATGGATCCTGAAGAAACATTATTGTTTATTCTTGTAATATTTGTTAAAGTTTACAGATTTGTTCTGAAGACGTGTCGTGTAAGTTTAAATGTTGCAACTTAACTAATATTATTCTAAATTTTTGATTCGATTACATTAGTATTAAAATAAGAAGTATTGGTGGTTCACTTTCAAACCAGTTTATTCAAAAATGGCGACGCCAATTGTTGTGTAATTTTTACAGCTTATCAATAAATCATTTGTTATTATAATTCAGAAGTTTCGTTTGTTTACTTTAAGCCATTTCGTAAATGTTATAAATTTTTTTGCAAAAAGTACAATAATTTGGCGTGTTCACAGAATGCTTAGATTAAAAAGTCTATAACTTCGTAATTGGTGAACATAATGTAACAAAATTGGAATATTCAGCTCACACCTTGATAAAGAGACGGTGTATATTACAGTTTAGGAAGTACTCATAGTTTCTCTATTTTTTACAAAAAAGTTAAATTCACCGCAATCCATTATTTATTATAGAAATTGAAAATTTCCTTTTTTATAAGATGTATTAACATCATTTGACAACAAAATTTAATTGGTTTTAACGAACTATTAAAGGTTGTCTTATAATTGAATGTGAAAAATTTTGAAAAAGACGCAAATAACTGCTGTCGATGTGTTAATTCACAGTCAACCATATTAAAGGTCATTGTGAGGGACGTGACAAACATGTTTCTGTTGCAAGAAATTATTCTTTGCGTGATAATGTAAACATATTTTGATGGTTTCAATAATACTAACCGATTTTGTTGATAAATATTTTTCAAATTAATAGATATTGATAAAGGAAATCCACGCAAGG
>JAHWXV010338340.1:0-11154 GCA_024586415.1 Phrixothrix hirtus
ATTCTCCATATTTAACAGTTTTGTTTCCAAGTTTTTATAGCCTTCAAGTAGTTTATTTAGATTCTGAAACTTTTTTTCTAACTGAATCACTACCATATCATCAATTTTTGAAACTAAAATATTCAGCACATCTTCGTTTTTAAAATACTGCTTCAACACTTGTTCTGAACATTTTCTAATATAAATTAACTGATTTTGAGTAAACACCATTTTTAGAGACTACTAATATGTATAAGGAGTAATATGGGTTCAAATATAGTGGTACAACTAATATTTATATTAACACAAATATTATATTGGCGGAAACACAGAAAATATAACTACTCTAGTCGCCAAATGAGCATATTCAAGATTTTGAAATTGAATTTTATAGAAGTGTTGGGTTTTATAAATATTAATTTTGTATATGCGAGGTACATTAAAATAGTTGGTTACAAAAGACAATATGTCCTTTAAAAAAACGGAAGATTAGATGGTATTTGAATGAAATCTAATTTTTAATTATGTTCAAACGAGTAGATAATGCAAATTAAAGTGCATACTAATATTTTAATAATTTGAGTATTGTAATGACACAAAAAAACAGCGAGAGCTGACAGTTATCGTAGTTTAATTCATCAAGATCTACGGAGCAACGTTCTCAGGACGACGACCACGTTTTAAACGAGACAGGCCACCTATGACGGTGCAAGGGGCGGTTTATAGGCTACCGAAAGGAGTCGTTTATGAACGTTGAGTTCTGCGGACGTAAATTCCCGACCAGCAGGTTCCAATAGTAAATAACTAATCTGTTTTAGAAGAGGCGTTGTATTCAGGGGCGCTGCAGTCTCGCACGACGAAAGCGGTGACACTAGATCGAAGATCAATGCGACAGAATTGGTTTCGCATGTCAACAGGGGAAGGAAGGTAGTTGATTAGTTGAGTAACAGGTATAACATCTTGCAGCGGTGTCAATGAGTTCACTACCGAAAGACTGGCGTTGAAAGTCGCTCTGACACCCTCACGAACTTCTACATATCAATTGTAACGTAAACAAAAACAAAAAGCTAGTAAACTTGAACAATTAATAAATATAATATAGTAACTGCCCATCTGTGAGCAAGCATTCGATTCTACAATACATGATAAACTCTCGGCTGCGACGACTAGTTGGATCCAACCCAGCGGTTCGCCTTTTAAGTTAAAGGGAGTTGGCGTTATACAGTGCAATTATTAATCTAACTTACATCTAACAGATTATCTACTACAGTTGGGACGCGTCCTCAATGGTTACAGCCGTGAGAATGTCAAAATTACGGCTTCCTCTAGAGCGTCCTGTACTCAAATCGACGTGCTATTCGAGGGAGTTCTGGCCGGCGCCACAAAAGGGAATGATTCTCACATACACATACATAACAGGAAATAAATTAATCGATAGGGATAGTACATTGAAAATGGGGTTATCACACCTTGCTTCATCTCTCCCATATACGGAGATTTTACCAAATTTGGCGTCGTCTTAATATTCCTGGACTTCCAGGTGGAGTATAGCACGTATAAACGAATCTCTGGTGGCTTTGTTCGAGGACTAATGATCCCCGGGATCTACAACGAAAGGTTATTGAGCCGGGTGATTTACACGTAGGCACAGTTCCACGAAAACCTACACACCGCCAACATTCTCGAATTTAATTTGATAACTCCGCTATATGTGCGGTGCTAAAATCGGTTCTGTCCTTGAATTGCACTGACAAAACCAGTACAACCACCGAAATTACTACTCCGCGAACCGAGAATTTCTAGTGGCCCTCGCAGAACGCAAGGACTCAAAATCCTTGAACACAAACTATAGATCCTGACAACTAATAGTTAATTCACTCCATTAAAAAAAATAAAAACTGATAATGTCTAACCTTTTCATGACAATCGCCTGTTTTATAAAAACCCAAACTTCTAAGATCTGCAAATGTGAAGAAAAATCCTGACAAAATGTTGTGTGTTGAACGAGCTGGAAGCTATCAATTCCCATTAAATATTTATTTTAATAAAAATCAATTAATAATAAATTATTAATTTACACTTGTTCTGTAAGTAGAGTTTAATAAATTTATCTTCATTAACCCATTAACGGCCAAGGCCCTGAAGCTTGATCATCTGATGCACATTCTTTTAGTAGTAGCTACATACTAAAATTAAAATATTTTTTTCTAATATACAAGGGGTTCTTGAAAAATAATGTTGCGTTCTTGCATCAATGGCGTAAAATAGGTATAATTCAATTCATACTAAAAATAAAATGTTAATCTGTTTTTGAAAGTATAACAGCAAAATAAAAATTAGACAATATTAAATTATTTATGAAAGTCATAAAAACATGCAGGATGTAGATGCACAGTACACTTGGTGCACATATACACAGTATGACTCTTACACTTTCTGTATCTTCTCCGTGACTTCTCTGGGTGACGAGTAATACTATGACCAATTGCATCTTATCTTACTTCATTTGATAACTCATTCTTTGTTGGTCTCCCCTTCCCTCGTATACTCGGTAATTTTCAACTTCATCTTCTTTTTTGGTTTTACTTTGTGTTTTCATTGGCAATTTTATATAATTTCCAGCACTTCACAATAACACTGTCGATGCAGTTTATAAAGAGGGCAACAACAACTTTTTACCCCTAACCTTTATCCGGTAGTTTACTCTACAGTTGTCATGTAAATCCACTCCTCCCATATTTTTGTTATATTCCTTTACAATTAATGGCTGTGGAATACTAATTTCTTTCTTTTGCTTTTGGTCACATTTCTTCGTAGTTTGTGTAGGATTTATTGGAATAGAAAAATCTGTGCTTAGAAGAATCATCCCAAAGTTTAGTAAAACTAAGAACTACATCAGCTCCTAATCCCATATCGTTTTCTCTTCACGAGCTCCACCGTATAATATAAACTGGCAAACATAACCTTCGTCAGATGCTAAACACTATAACTTAAAATTAAAACTCACTGGTTTGCCTTTAATAAACATTTTTGCCTAGTGTTTGCCAAAGTAGGGCACCATTTCCGCATCAATAGATAGATTTTTGGAAAAAATTCCAAACTACAGATATTTTTTATTTATCTCGTCGAAGAATGGACGCAATTTTGGAAATTTGTCGTCTTTATCAAGTTGCGAATTATCGGATAAATATATGTTTCTTTTTATATCTCTAAACCTATTTCTACTCATCCGTTTTTTTTACTAAGAGGACGCCGTTGTCTTCATCCTTACTCCAATTTATGTTCATTTGAGGAACCGTGCGGTATCCAGTAAGTATCAAAATACCAAGAAACTTTCTTAGGTCACTGATAGTTAACGAAAAATTATGTCTCTTATTATCATTAGCGTATTTCAATGAAAATTCAACAATCAGGTTCAAAAATTTATTATCAAAGAAGGTTTCAAATATCTCCATTGGGGTTTTACCACACAGCGATTCTTTTATGATACCTTCTTGATAAATGTGATTATTGAAGGAAGTGTTATTATAATTAGGATGCTCTTTTTTGCAACTTGGGATGAAAGTTGAATTTTTAGCTTTCCCCTTTCCCCTTCGTTTCATGCATGTTGGATCACCGGCCTTTTCTGTATGCGAATATTTGTATGCCTCGCCATTAGTTGCATTATTTCAAAAGTACCTCCCACCTCTTGGGCTGTAGTATTTTGATCTACAGCACAAGTTTGCGCTAGATTTAAAAACTAATAGAAATAAATTATATACCTTCTAGCAAATTTTCGTCTATATCTTCTTCATCAGTTAGTTTGTCTACCTCTGACGGAATTATAACAGAGTCTACCTCCGATCCGTTTTGCCACTTTTCTAACTCACTTTCTAATTCTAGTAATCTAAGAAGCTTAAGAGGTCTACTAAAACTTTGTTGATTCTTTTTATTACTGATCATTTTATGCGGTCTAAGTTGAAAGTGAATAAGAATAAATACAAATTTTATCGCATTATTTCTCACTTTTAGAAACAAACGTACTGATCGAATAATATAAAAGTACAAATTATATCGCATCCTTACTCACTTCTACAAACATAAACGCAATGAACTAATAATCTACAAAACTGAACAAAAACACCAGAAATATGCAACAAAATAATAGAACAACAGACCGACATAAATTTGTAGTTCAGCTAGTATTATTATATGGAATTGTGCGGGCAGATTACGAACCATGCCATTGATGCGTTAACGCAACGTTATGCTTCAAAGGTCACAGCATCTACCATAATTTATTTATATATATTCTTTCTATTGAAATATGTAATTCATACCTGGACAATGTATATGATAAAATATTATTATAAAGTGGTTATTGATGGATTGTGCTCAAACATCGTGCAATAACAAAATATACAAACTTTGTATCATAATTCTAAAAAAACCAGAAATATTTTTATAATAAACAAAATATTCTTATAAAGCACAAACTGTCCTCTTATAGCTAGTTAATAAAAAATTGTAATAATTATTTATTTTACAAAAATATATTACCTTAATATTGCGTTTACGCCTCAATGACCATTAACGGGTTAATTACGCAATATTTCAGATTGTTCGATCAACGGCTTGTCATATATTTAAAAATATGGGTGTTAGCAATGAATATTAAGAGAAAGATTATAGACAATGCTAGTATATTATTTATCAACACCTATGGCATTTTTATTAAGTAAATTTTACAAATCTCATTGTACAAGTGAAAACCAATTAAGACCGTTGTCATACTCTACGTTTTTCTATTTTCTTTTAGCGTCGCTGAGGAAGTTTCAATGTTTAAACAAAACGCACGATTATTGCATATACAACACACTGACCACTGTCTAAGGCGAAAACTGGAAAAGCTGGAATCTTGCTTATTCCGAAAAATATGTACAGTTCCGCAAAAATTATATGGAAAATACATAGGCTAAGCCGGAAACTGCTTAACGCGAATACGGAAACGAAACATAGGTCCGATGGAATAAATTTGACCTGAAAAATACGGAAAATTGTGTCTCTCTAGTGCATATATCTGCATGCGTAATGTAAATAATATCCATGATTTTAACATGCATAAATATGTATGTATTCTCAGTGACATAGAAATTGCAACACCAAAAAGGAGTAGGGATTTCTTAATTAAAGTTGGCTAGATCTGTTGAGCTGACATTAACTAATAAATAACTAGCTTTTGAGATCAAGTAGTAATTTGATAGCGTCATATTTGACAGTTATTATAATTTTTTTCCAACTTTTTCGATCTGTGGTTTTCGTGCGATTTGTTGGTCTATTTCATTTTTAATTAACATTATTTTGGTTGCTGTTCTTTTGTTAATGCGCCTAGTTTGTTTGATCATCCCTAGAGTATGGCAACGACTATATTACCGCCAATTAACCGAATTTGATAGAGGTCGAATTGTTGGTTTACGTGAAGCTGGTTTTCATTTGGGGAAATTGCTAACTGGGTAAATCTAAATCTGTCCACTGTAATGCGAGAGTGTCGAACACGGGTTGAAGATGGGCAGCCACATCGTAAAAGAGGAACCGAGGCTTCAAGAAGAACGAATGGGCGTCAAAACCGTCGCTTAAAACAACTGGTTTGGTGAAGATGACGGCCTTGTAACCCTTAGAACAGTATATTGCCGAATCCGAAGTTTTGGGTTAACATAATATCGTACACAACTTGTGCTTCATTTGATTGTAGAACATTGTCAGCAACGTATACAATGGTACAATGAATGATCTCATGGTAATGTTGAATAGCGTCGGGTCGTGTTTAGTGACGAATGTAGATTTTATTTAGGAATGCACGACGGTCGTATGAGAGTCAGAAAAAGACGTGGTGAACGACGGAATCTTCAATTTACAGTTGAGAGGCACGTACACCGTACTGTGCGTGTTATGGTTTGGGGTCGATCATTTATGGCAGCAGGTCTCCCTTGGTGTGCATTCGAGGCAATATGACATCACAATGGTATATTGCGAAGGTGCTTGAAACATATCTTCTGCCATACCTACAAGAGCTCGAAGATCCATTATTCCAGCAAGATTATGCACGTCCACATGTAGCAAGGTTTTCCTTGAAGTTCTTTGAGCAGGACCAGATTCATATTTTGCTCTGGCCTCCAAGATCTCCAGATCTTTCTCCCATTGAACATGTATGAGACATAATGGGTAGAAGGTTGCGAAATTTGCAGCGTCCTCTTTTGACTTTGGAAGCTTGAGACATGAAGTGCAACTGGCATGGGAAGAGATACTCCAAGACGAGATAAACCACCTTAGTCAATCAATGCATCGGCGTGTAAATGAATGTGTAAATCAGAGAGGCCGCACCACACATTACTAACAATTATTATAAAATTTTGTTTAACTAATAAAGATTTTCCTGCCAAATTTTGACCATTTATTACTTTAGCATAGGTAAACATTTTTACCAAATTTCATCCGGAAATTCGAACCCTTTCTTGGTGTTGCAATTTCTGTGTCACTGAGAATATTTTTAGAAGAAATTAAAATTATATTTGTGTATTAAATTTAATCGTGGGACTTTTCAATATTATTAACAAAGTTCAAAAGGGACTTATTTATACTATTCTGCTAACCTGCAGAATTAACAGTTCTTGAAACGACTCACATGCACTTTCAATCCTAAGTACGTGCGTATGTTGTACAATTTATCGATACGGTTACAAGCATCTCGTGGTGCTTGAAGCTTACATGCCACGTCTGCAAATAAAAAAATTGTTTTAATTCTTCAAATTATCTTAAGATCGTTATTTTTAGCTAGATTTCGTTTGTTTTTTAATAAAAATGAATCACATATATAACACTCTTACACCTAAATGAAAAATTAACCTAATAGAAACCCAGGAAACTGAAGAAGAGCTAAGCTACTCACTGTTAAATTTAACTGCGTAAAAACACAGGTGCATAATATTTTGAAAAACAATGCTCGTTTTAAAGAATAGTGGTTTACTAATGTACAAAACTCGTGTTCAAAGTACAGGTTCCGTGCAACTAAAAGTACGGAAATTAACAAAATTATGTATGAATGGTTTATAGCTACTAGATCTAGAAATTTACCAATATCAGGACCAATGTTTAAAACATTAATATAATTACGAACCATGATCGAAGAGGCCTCTGTTCGTAATCAAAGTTTAATTCAAACACGATTCCATAAATGTGGAATGCAAAACTTTAAAAGATGTCCATGTATTTATACATGAAATAAGACATTTAAAATATTACATGATAAAAGGTATATATAAATGTCTTATGCAAACCAAAAAATTTATTTAGCGTCACTATGGGTCACTTATATGTATGTATTTGAAAAAATGCAAATCTGTTTTAAACGGAAGCCTGTGTAAAACGGAAAAAATGCATGGTGCCTTGGGATTCCCGTTTAGAACGTTTTCACTGTAATTACTGAACAGTTTTGTTCTTTGATAATTGTCCACATTGTCCGTCAAATCTAAAATTTTAAGAACTATTAGGATTAAGATAAATAGGTTATTAGAAGTTTAATATTTGTGATTCCTAAGAGCCATTTGCCTAAATTAAACTTTGCTTTATTGCTATAAAAGCAATTGTGGTGACAATCGTGAATACGAATTTTAATTAAAGCTTAGATTTAAGCGATAATACTGCAAATGAGCCTAATTACTCCAAAAGTTCATATAAAGAAGTAGCAGAATAGTAATTAATGCAATTTTGTATTAAAAACTACACTAGCTTAAAATTTTAAAGTAGCACAAAGAGTTTAACCTATTTAGGAAAAAGTCATAAAGAGTTTAAATTTACAAGCCATTCTGACAAAACGTCCTATTTTAACTATGTAACTTAAAATGCATGTAACTTATATTGCAAGCATGTACATACAGCTTCTAACTACTATTAAATGGAACTTGTTTCTGGTTCAACAAACAAAAGATAGTTGTTTGAATTTAATTAAAGAAGCTAAGAAACCCGTCGTCTATTACCTCCGTAAATCAAACTCCGCATTCAAGCAATACAGTGCAACGATATTTGATGTGAAATCCTACTATTTTAGTGAACTTATAGTTGCTTTTGCAGTCGGTCCAGAATAGCTTGTAGTTATTATAAGTACCTTCATATATTAGTTATAAGAAATAATGGCGTTTTCATCATCAAATATCGTAGACAGGTGTTTTTATTAATAATTCTTAATTAATGTTTATCTTTGTTTATATTAAAGGGGCACCGGTGGTTATTTTGTTCCTTTTATATAAACTTGCATAAATTTTTATAAAGTAAAACGTTAAGAACTTGGAATATTAAATAAAATATGTTAATACAGAAAACTATTTGTTTTAAGGGCATTTACTATTTACAGAACTAAGTAATTCTAGCATGCTAATACAAAAATTACCGATTCTTCAAAGTTTGGAGCTCTATATGGTGTTACACGTATGCGCACCCTATTTGAGTTAACGTTACCAAGGTACTTCTACATGTAATGTGTTAGTAGGAATCCTCTTCATTAACCCATTAATACATGTAGTTTGCAAGAAAGAAGAAACATAGTTTTTTTAAATTAAATATATTATTATATTAATAGAAAGTACAGAAAACAAAATTTTTATAAAAAAATGTATCCTTAAAGAAAATACAGGTAATCCGATATATCGGAATATATGCATCGGCGCAAACTGACTTATGGGGTGTGGTAATTTTTGAAACATATTTGAGGGGACAAACCAACACTACATTTAGTGCAAATTAATTACTTTTGCCCTTGCAAAATCTGCACAACTTCTCAGTAGGAACATACTCACACCAGTGATTTCTTCCATCGAATTTAGTGTCATTCAATGGATTTTGAATACACTTTACCCTAACAGATGACTTTCCATAAGTTTCCAGTAGGGAATTAGCGATATGTATTTTAAAGAAGAGCCGATTTGAACAGTTTTTTTCATTTGGATGCACCTTTCTCATAAGAAGCCATGCATTTGTGATTGTGATATAAAGTGGCGCCGTTAATTACGACTTTTTCCCTAATTTTTGACACCTGCTTATAACTCCCGCATATTAGCCTAATTGATTAATCGTAAATGTAGAACTTCCCCAATATCCACTGTGGTGGCCGGAGCAAACCAGCTAATTCAGGGAAATTAAAACGTTTGACAACCTTAGGGGCGCAAGAACCCTTTCTCGGCATTATAAAATTTTTGGCGCCCAACGTTAGGGCCTTTGTCTTTTAGCAATTGTACATCTTTTCAGATGCTTATTGACGAATTAAATCCGTTAACGTACCTAATCATAACATTAGTAAAATAATCAAATAAAATTAAAATCTTCATGGTACGACTACGGTAACAATTTTAATTGTAATCGTATGGGTGTTTATGTGAGGATGTGAACATCATCTTCAGCTTAAAATAAACACGCGTAGGTTATTAACATTCTTTACACTTCTATTTATAGAATTGTACAGTAATACAATGCATTGGAAATAAGTTTTAATGCTTATTCGTACATCTTCCTTTAACATTCGAACATTGCTTGTACTTCATAACTGAAAATTGTTTTGTTAATAGTTTTTTTTAATTAATTAATTTTCAAAGATGGGTTTTAAAATACATGTTTCGAATTTAGATAAAGAAAAGTTAACGTACGAATTATCTATTCGTAACTTAAGCACTGAGGGATCTCTGACGTCTTTAAGGTGAGAGTTACGTTATACTTTAACAAAAAAATCTTCGGCGTCCCTCACTTCAGTTTATCCCTTCACCTTTTCCGACGACGTTAATGCACTAACAGTTGATTTACCAATTCTTGAAGACCTACTAGGGCAACCGATGACTACCACCACCAAGAAAGATTTAAAGAAATCCAATCTTTGATGGCACATTTATTAGGGCGTTTATATAACCTTACTCCTACAACAGATTCTGAAATTAAAATTAAAGATGAATTTCTCTCAAAACTTTCCGTTATACAATGTCCTAGATTACAATCTTAAATACTATACATAAAACAAAGCATACCAATAGTAATGAGAGTTAGTAATTTCTTAATCAGTCGTAGAATAATTCAGAACCACTAAAATATTCGGCAGTTATTCAAAACTGTCGTAAATGTAATTCGATAATTACTTTCTCTTATGTATATGAAATATAGAATAGCGGAAGTATTGTTTTCGTCCAAAATTTTCGATGTCAAAATTTTAGTGGAAATACACATTTTGGGGCGCCCTGAGTCCGAAAAACATGTTTTTGAAAATTGGTCTGTGTGTATGTGTGTATATGTGTGTATGTGTGTGTGTGTGTATGTGTGTGTGTCTGTGTGTGTGTGTGTGTGTGTGTGTGCGTGTGCGTGTGTGCGTGTGATCAAAATATCTCTAAAACTAAAAGTCGTAAATAAACAAAATTTTATATTTGAGTTTGTATACATCCTGGCACACGATTGCAACAATTTTACTAAAATACAATAACCGGAAGTGTCACTTTACTCTTGTCATTTTTTGGTTTTTCTCGAAGTCAGCTACAACGATTTATTTTAAATTTATTGCATTTCTTAGTTATTTAATGCCCTTTCATATAATTAAAACAATTTCTCAAAACAATGTCCGTAACATGAGTAACAGGAAGTAGTCTTAGCATTAAACTATGACTAAAATAACTATAAAACTAATAATTCTAAATAAATGAAAATTTGTGTATGAGATTTGAACTGCCTTTGCATGCTAAATCAAGAATTTTGATACAATTGAATAACTCGAAGTACAACTATTTCTGTTATTTTTAGATATTTTCCGAATTTTCGGTTTTTCATGATTTTCTCGAAATCGGCTATAACAAATTTTTAAAACTTATTTCATTTCTTACCCATTTAATGTCCATTCAAATAGTTTAGTCCGTTTCTCAGAAACTTTTCCGTAAATTGAGTAACCGGAAGTACCTGCACCGTTAACTTAAATTAAAATAGCTATGAAACTAAAAGTTCTATCTGAATGAAAATTTATATTTGTGGGCGTAACTACATTGGTATTCCAAATGAAGAATTTGGTTAAAGTCTAATAACCGGAAGTTCCACTTTATTTCTGTCATTTTTAGATATTTTCCGAATTTTTGTTTTTCGCGATTTTCTTGAAATCGGCTATAAAGATTTTTTTAAAAC
>JAHWXV010338377.1:0-11428 GCA_024586415.1 Phrixothrix hirtus
AAAAAAGGCATATAGGTGCATATTTTAAAGGCAAACAAGGCATATATATGCGCATATTTTGGCTGCATTTAAATGCATATATTCCGCCCCCTAATTATAAATATACTGAGAACATTTAAAAGGGTTTTTTCCAGTATGAATACGCATGTCTTTCAAATGATTTGAACATTTGCATCGGGAATTGCAGGGGAACATTCGAATGGTTTCTCTTCAATATGAATTCTCACATCTTTTAAAGATGCTTGAATACCGAGCACCATAATTGCATTAGGAACATTTGAATGGTTTCTCGTCAGTATGAATACGCAAATGCACTTTTAGAGAACTTAGATCACTATACTAAAGCTACATTAAGAACATTAGAACATTTCGTCATTGTTCTGGCAGAATTCACCAAGTCCGTAATATCAATTATAAGGCAGGCAGAATTCACTGGGGACTTCATGGCTTTTGGCAGTCAACAACAATGATATAAAGAACTTAGTGAAATAAAAACACTGCATTATCAAACGAATGGACTTAATTGCCTTTGCCAGTATAAAAAATCGCAAATTTTAATCTCAGATCTACAAAACACTGAAAACGTCAAAAATTGGACTTGGCGACCTCTGCTAGAACAATGATGATTTCTCTCCAGTATGAATATGCAAATGCCGTTTCCAAGTGATTTAATTGTCAAGAACTATAACTTGATTGGGAGCATTTGAATAGTTTCTCTCCAGTATGAATGCTTGTATGCCTTTACAAGCGATTTGGTGACCGTGTACTATAATCTAATCTAATTCTTCTAAATATGTTCTTGTATAATTAAAATCATAATTTAAAAATTATCTTAAACCTTTTCCCTACATTTTAAAAACTCAAACTACACTTTAACATACAAACAATTTAAATTTAAACTATTATTACACCTCATTGTAAATCATTCATTCTATTCGCGCGTCTATGTTTGCCAGACCTATGCGCCCAACGCAATTACGCAGATTGACAAACTCGTTCCACACGTTATATTTTGTATTAATGTATCTCGCTCTCACAAACTGGAAAGGTCAATTGCTGTAAGAACAAAATTGTTTTAAAAAATTTCAAATTCGGATATAATCAGAAATTAGGGTAAGCGCCAGCTATCTGCATACATTAGACGCCTGGGTTTCTAACTTAACCAACAGATAGCGCGTAATTGTTCACTTCCTTCTGCGCTATTATAAACGTTTTAAATATTTTTTGGTTTCTTTGTATGTGAGCCCTGAATTGTTCACGTGATATGGTTTTTTAGTCCCAAACAAGTGATTGAGATATGGAAATGCCCTCTTGCCAATAATATTGAAACGAATCGATAGTTAAGGCTCCTCTACACTTGATTAGGTAGCCCAAAAAGTTATAATCAAATATTATTAGTTTTTAATAGTTGCAAAAATGTTTAAAAAATATTTCTATAGTGACCAGAGGAATGGTATGGATTTATTAACAATAGTTTTATCCACATTTTTTAATTAATTACGGAAACAATATTAAAAAAATGCTAAATACGGTTTTTTCAAAATTGCGTTTTCGTAATTAATAAAAAATTCTTTTTTAAAAATTTTAAATGTAACTATTAAAAACTAATAGTTGATTATTGCATTTTGGGTTGCCTAGTATTGGTATATTCATCGAGATAGAATAGTGAGATGTCATCACGTGACCAAAAGTGGCATCACTTCGCCATCTTAATAGTAATTTGTCACGTATACCTTAAATATTTTGTTTTATTTGTGTTGTTTTAGTTTAGGATTATCTACATCCATTTTGAATGTGATGTCTTCTTCTTTATGTAATTGTTGCAGCAGGTAGGTGTGGATAAGAAGAATAACTTTCTACAAGAAGTGTAAACAATCTACAGGACCGTATTCGAAACATTTGGTTTTTTAATTTTATGATTTTATTGTTTGGTTTATTTTACAATTTTGTAGATTTCCTAATGGTTCTGTACAACAACAGTTATGGAACAATTTGTAAATAAAGTATGAACTTACCTCATACACAAATGTTTATCATAATTTTTAATTAAATTCTCCTGAATATGGCTCTATTAAAGACGCCATATTGTTAGTATTCAAAGCCACACCTACTGGTGTCATTTTCTGTTAGCATAAATAGTTAATGTCATCTCTCTTACATTACTTGAATGGGTATATTAAATAATGAATAAAAGCGTTTCTTTTAAATATATTCTACATATATTGTTTCTTGTTCACATGTGTTTTTGTTTCAACTACATTTTACATAAATGAAGTTAGTTCCACGTTATGCCATTTAATAACATTTATTTACTTTTAAAAAAATTCATTAGACTCAACGAATAAAGAATGCCAAGGAAGCGCCTTAGACATGTAAAGTAGCGTTCAAATTCACCAACCATGATGGCGGTGTTGCGCTTATGTATTAAAAACGTCAAATTTTACAAATTTAATATTATGAAATACATATGCCCCAATATACATTATTATGTATACAGAATAAGCAAATAAATTACACATACAATTAAAAAAACTTTTCACGAGTTGACATTTTAAATGTGCACTAACTATAATGATGTCTACCCCCGATAGTGCTTCAAAACTGGACACACACGCGTGCCGTAAGTTTGATAGCTACAAGTACTTCCTTGGTATTCTTTATTCGTTGATTAGCCCTAATTTACATATGAAGCATACAGAAAATCAATTTCATATGTCTGTAGTCGTTATTAAATATCTGTAAAAAAATTAATTGTAACTGGTATCGCTTTACATCCTAAATTTTCAGAATTCTTTTCTGTATTTGTTGAGCCCACTTTTGAACCTGTATACCCTGTAGGCTTAATATTATAGAAGTATGCTAAAACATCGAATTGACCATGTTGTTCAACTTTTCCGCGGTTACTTGTATTCAAAGTTGTTTGGATGTTGGTCGAAACGACTTTTCCAACTGCTAATTCATTCTGTAGCTCTTTTCTTCCAATATACAATCCAGTATTAGCCTCATATCCTCCAGGTACTAAATGGTAATTGGATAACAAACCAAAGTGAGTAAAATTCGTTGAAATCCATATAAATTGCTCGGGATATCTGGCGCAAAGTACCTAAAAGTATAATTGTTTATTTTTTAGTTCACAGGGTGAAGATAAAATAAGTGCTTTAGCTTAACATGGACAACGCGATTCAGAGAATAGTTTTATTAACATTTCGTTGTATCTTACAACAATTAATTTGGATGGTTATGATATTTCTGGGTTTAAGATAAAATTTTCAATCTAGTGAAAGAGAGGACAGACAGCATTCAAACAGCTGAAAAGTTTGTCCCAATTAAACAAAGTTTCATTAAATTGAGTCGTCAATGTAGGTTAAACAGATATGTGCGTATTTACGATAATTTTTACTAGAAACCTGATGAAAATTTTTTAGAAATTAAATTTAAATACATTTGTGCTAAATATTGGCTTATTTCATTTACACCTTGCCTAAAAAATGGCCTAATAAATAAAATTAATTTGAATGTTCAAAATATTTCGCCGATCACCGACAACATCGACAAGGCAGTTGGCAATTAAAAAAATATATATCTTTTTTAATTCGTTTATTACCTTAACATGTCCCGAGTGTTTATATTCAGTATAGCCCCATTCAAATGTTACTTCTTTTGTTTGTGAGTCTATTTTAGCAGGTATAAGTTGCTCATTATGTAACACTTGTCCGATGTATGTGCCATATCCTGCAGAATTTCGACCACCTGGCAATGAATCGTATGGTAGTACACCATTAATGTAGTTTCTCCAGTAATAACCTAGAATTACAATAATTAGTCTTAGTAAGAACGTTTCAAAAACGGTGAAGTTTTTACATCAGACGAGTGTTACAATTTTCTAAGAAATAATCAACATCTTTTTAATCAACCAATGGAGTCTAAATATACTTAATCAATATAATCTCCTGACTTAACCCCATTAGATTATTAAGTTTTGGTTACATAGGAAACATTCTTAACGCATCATTTTAAATAATACTGGGTGCGGCAGTGAATCGGGTGATTTCGCAATACTGTTTTTTCAAGGATAGAGTTAAGAGGGGATGAAACCGCTACTACCGTCTTGTAGCTTGCTGCAAAGTATTTAGTTGCAATGGAGGAATGGAGTGGAAAACACCATGTTTTTGGTGTGAAGCATTTTCTAAAAACGGTGACATTAACGTAATCGCTCAGCGTGAATTCCGAGGGCAATTGGTCGCAATCGTGCAGTTCCATCAGCTAATGCTATCAAGACCTGGGTTCTAAACTTTGAGGCTACTGGTTCTACGCTAAATAAGAACGATGGTAGTGTAAAAACAGTACGTACACCCGAAAAGATCGCGACTCTGGCAGAGACAATTGAGCGAAGTCAACGCCGCACCGGTCTGCGCGTCGCTATTTTGTCACTCGGACTGCCTGACCTCAAATTTCGCCAGTATAAAATTTAAATCACTCATTCAATACACGAACGTGGGATAAATTCCTGTCAAACTTTACTGCAGTGAATTAATGAAGGAAGATCTTGTTAGAAATTTACTGATAAACGATAAAGCTCAATTTTATTTGTCGGAATTTGTTAACAAGCAAAATTTCCGATACTGGACCACTTAATAGTGCCAAAGTCACAGTATGGTACCCGATGTCTTCAGTTGGAATTTCAAACATGAATGAAAAAGGGCTGTAGTTATTACTGGACCATGTTACGTTCCTATGTTGGAGAACTTTCTTACTCATGCGCTTGCCCGTCTTCCAGTCCACGAAGAAACGTTTTTCCAACAAGATGGAGCTACATGCCACCCCGCACGTGAGGGGTTATGATGAATTTGTTTCCTCACTCTGCTATATCCAGATTTAGGAACATCGCCTGAACTATCAACATACGATTTTTTTCTATGGGAGTGTCTGAAATCCCAGATTTGCAAAGATATAGCATCTAACACAATTCAAGATCTGAAACATTACATTCAGAAAGAACTTGAAAGAATTCCCTTAAAGATGTTGCAAAGAATAATGGGTGACGTTAGCAAGTGACTGCCTGAGTGTACAGCGGAATGGCGTTTATCTGTAAGATGTTATTTTGGGTGGTAAATTGCTCTTTTCAATGACTTAAATTCGAAAATATTAAATGCTTTTATGTCTATGTTATGTTCATACCGCTTAAAACCAAATAAATCTAATAATTTTTAATATAGCCCGATTCACTGCCGCACTTGTTATATAATTAACCTAACATTTCTTACCTATAATAATGTCATTAAAAACTTTGGCGAAACTCACTCCCAAATAACTTCAGATTCCAAAATTTAGGTCAATATTATATATTGTTGGGCTTAGTGACTGTCATCATTTGAACAATTATGACTTGTGTCTATTCTTTAATTCTGTTAATTTCACGCGGTAACAACATTTTAACGACAAAGTTCTTTGCGTCGCTACAAGGACTATTCGGAAATTAACATTCTTAACTATTTTGTAATATAACATTCGCCGTCTTAATATGACATCACGCTCTCGTCAAAAAAGTTTGCCGCCTGAGAGTTTAGCCATCACCTAACATTGTTCATCAAATAGCTGCGTACCAACCACGCTATATTGAAAGTGACAAGTAGGAAGGGAAGAAAAAAGCATGCAAACAATTTATTCAAATCCTCAAGGAAAGTGAAGACCTCTGCTTTTCGGATCTTCTATCTATCCATGAAGAGCTATTGAGGACTTCGAGATTCCAGAACTTCGAGAAAGGCGACCTCCCGACAAGTTCCAAGTCAAAACAAGTACCACTGAATCGGTATGTAGGCTCCACCCTTTTCAAGGCGATTGGTCATTGTTTTGTCATTTAAAAAGGTGGATTGTCCATCATCAGTGTACTGTAAACCGGATAAGAGAAAGAAAAATCATAAAGACCGCGAATAAGCTAAAAAACGATGCGAAAGTAGTCCCAAAACTAAAAATTCACAAGCAGCATACATAGAAAACAACAACGTAGAATCGAATCCCCAATTGACAAGTCTAATAGAATTAATAAATTCGTTATATGGAATACTAACGGAGTCAAACACTTTTTGTCCACGAGGAAGAATTGCCTCCATTTTTGACAGAAACTCGCTTAAAATTAAATTTTAGTTTTCCTACCGAGGATACACATATCACAGACTTAACCGCACAAAAATATCGAATATTGAATTTTATTATTAATTAAATTCATCCAGTGTGGCAGAATTCTCCCACCCTTCCAATTTTCAAACTACATTGAAGCAATTGATATATAAATGGTGACCAATCAATTTAATATTAGTTGCGGCCTACAACTCACTCAGTAAAATTTTAATCAAAGAAGAGATCGAAATTCGAAACATTCTACCTAGGGTAGCAGACTAATTAACAAAACTGATTTCACTCTTAAGCAGTATACTAATTCCATTCCAAAAATGTATTTCAAAGGGTCGGTAAACCCCACTAGTAGAGGTAATATTATTGACAAACTAAACTCCTTTTAATTCCCTTTGCGTTTCAAATATGCCAAAATTTGTTGGCCAAAATTCGTCTACCTTCTTGCCCAACCTCCTCAAAATTAAATACTGTTACTGAACTGGAGCAAGCAGTACCAAGTTTAGTAAACCATCAATAATGTCTTAAAGACCAGCACTATCAAAATATAAAAAAAAACAACAAAGAAATCGCTAGGAACCATCCTCAGATAAAAAAAATTATTCAGAAGACCTTACAAAAAAGCGATGGTCGAAGACACGGCATTCCAATGACAAAACTAAATAAAAATCACTCCCGCGTCAAATAAACTTCGTCATTGATACCCAAAGATGAAAACTGGAAACAAACAGTGAAGAAGGCCGTCAAAGACGGAAAATTATCAAAAATCTAAGAAGATTACTGAGCCGAACACCCCAATGCGCAGCAGTGAAACTTTTCTCTTTCATGACGATAAAAAGGCAAACGTTATTGTCGACCATTTGGAATACAAATTTAAAAATAATAATAAAACAACCTAGAATGTAGAGGAACAGGTAAACTATATAATAAAACTGATAGGAAGAGCAATCATCTTTGATTCTTTTCAAACAGTTTGCGAGAAAAGTCGAGCCATAATCAACAACCTCAACGCAATAAAAGCGCTCGACCCAAACAACTCAAATCCTACCAATCTCACCTGTCAAAGAACTCACCAACATTAAAAATTCAATTTTTATACTCAGATTACTGTCCGCAATTTTGGAAGAAGACAACGTTGGTCATCATATCAAAAAAGACGTAGGTCCAACACTACTAGCAAACCGACAACTTATCAGCGTAGTTAATGGAATGGCCAAGATGACAGCGATAATTTCTTGTAGCGACAGTGACACAATTTGGTTTTCGTGTTATAGAAGCGATGATGGCGGATGCTTCTAAACGTTACTATAGAAATCTCACCTTATTGTATATGGAAAAGATATACAATAGGATCTTGAAAGATAACCTTATACACATACTGTGAAAAATCAACTTACCACTCTCGATTGTCAAACCCATCCGGTCTTTTATTCAAGACAGAACGTTCGAAGGCGATAGAAGACTTGCCATAAGGGACGCCACTATCCCCACCTTATTCAACGTTCCCAAATATGTTATCCAAAAATTAAAATAATTGCCGACTGCGCAACTTTTACAATTGTTATCTTAGTCACCAGTAGAGGTGTGTGATTAGTAGCGGTAAGTTTGAGGAAGCCCTCAATATAGTTAAAAAATGTTTCGATAAGTGGTAAATTAAATTAGCAGCACGATAACAGAAATACTGATAAAATTAGAAAAATCGTCAAAATTAGGATCTCGGCATTACATTTGACTCAAAATTGCTGTAGGGCAAACGTACAAAAGACGCGAAGACCTTACAAGAAATAAGTTACAAAACCTTTCAAGTGTCCTAGCATCACGCAGTACTCCTTTTTTAAAACGAAAAAGCGGCTAGTCACAATATCTTTGTATCATCAGTAACCTACAGAGATATCCTGTTGGCTAAAGAACCAGAGGCTATCAAAAAATTATTAGGGTGGTCACAAGAAGTTACTTCGTTGCATTTCTGGCGCAATCATTTATCATCAAAATGATAACATTCGCCACGAATTAAAGGCTTCGGATTTAGTAGAAACTGCAAAACAATGTCGCCGCAACTTAACAGAAGAATTAAAAACGCAGCCTAAAGATAAATATACGTAAAACATGTCATTTACCTAAAAATCCGCCATTCGAATAAGTGAATGCAGAAGCATATCAAGCCCCCCAAATACGGAAAGATCGTAAATTGGAGGAAGAAAACATAGGTCCGTAAATTAGTTCAGCTAAAGAACGAACTCAGTATAGTAAAAGATCAAAATTACTGGCACTAACATCATACCAACAATTTCACGCGATTGATCTTTACGGGAGGGTGAGAGGGCGGGAGTAGTACGGTTTGAATTACACTTAATTTATTCTTATAAAAGATTGTTATTAAAATAACTTTACGACTAGCTAAAAAGAAGTATAGATTAACTAACTGATGCATACAATGTATGATACTTTGTGGAGTTATAGTTGATTACAATAATTCAACAACATTGTTTAAACATTGGCGATCATCCACTACGTTATTGGTAATCTTTGCTATCCGTTGTGCATTGATGATTAACGACGCTTTGTCACCATCCCGCGTACCGTCAGCGGTAATCGGGCAATGCATTTATATACAATGGCTAACAATCTCCATAAGGCGCTATAGCGGGTAACTTCAATACAAATCTAATGCATTGTAATATATTAATATTGTACCGCCACTATTTAACAAGGTGTCTAAATTATACCTGACGTTGCTGCTGACAATTTTGAGCTTCTGCTATGGGCGAATGTTCAAATACCTCTGTTAATTGTAAAAAATGACATGCGTTCAAAAATAAAGCAATATTTAACACTAATTTATTTTTCCAAAACTTTTAGAAATAGGAATTTATAAGATTATTTTTGTAAATAGACAAACTGTGGCTCCAGAAAAGTTTCCTCCAACAAAGAACGCATTTCCTGCAGCTTATTAGGTTATCAAATTAAAAGTTGGCACATTCATAAGAAATCATGAATTTGGTTCCGGCAAAATAAAATTTAAAATAACGTTGTAAAAGGATTAAACACTTAGACATGAGAACGTTAACGAACATTTAGAGTCGTACATAAAGACTAATTGCATATTTTATTATAGTTAAATCTATTAACCTATCAGCTTCCGAGGTTAGAATATTTCTAGTCCATCAGATTTAGAATATGAACTATTTAATTGTAATCAAATATGTAATCGGCTTTTATACAACCCTCCCACCCTTAATAAAGTTCAACATTAAAAAATCAAATAAGATACACATTCAGTTTAAAATGTGCGTTCCGATTGGTAAATTGAAATGCAACCGCTGAAACAATAAAAAGACAAACTCAGAAGCTTATGCTATTGCGTTGACTTCAGTTGCAAATTAAAGATCGCTTATAAGTTGGTGTGTGAGAATACGTGAAGTAACCAGTACTACAATATTCCGATTAAGCTTCGAAGATGGCCGCAATCAAAACTTCATAATAAATATTTGAGGATATTTCCTTCTAACAATAAGTACAGATTTCTGTGACACTTTATAGTCATATACACAAGTTTGGTTCCAATATCTTAACACTTGGCATTTTTGTATCAGGTTAAAAAAGCGAAAATAACTGATTTGAAACATGAAGACAGAAGCGTCATAAAATGTGCGAGGAGAATTTGACTGCTTTATACCAAGATGAAGACTTGGTGATGAGATATGTGTACACCACTGGGACTATCCCACAAAACAGGAGTCCATGCAATGGATGCACAAGGGCTCTCCACCACCCAAGAAGGCGAAGACGAATTTTCGTCAAAGAGAATGATGGCCACAGAAAATATATACAAAGACACCATTAAGAATTTGATGGCGGCTATATGTGAAAAATGGCCCTGTAATTATTCTCAGTAATCTCTGTTTCTTCACAACTGTGGAGTGCATAAAGCACGAATTGTTAAAGCACCCGACTTTGAGGAATTACAACAACCACCCGACCTCGCCCCGTGTGACTATTATTGCTTTCCAAAACGTAAAAAACACTTGAGAAGGCGTCATTTTTATTGAATGACGGCTTGGAAAACACTGTAGGGTGCATAGCGTTCTTAGAAAACATTGGAATAAGTGTGTTGGTGTTAATGGTTCTTACGTTGAAAAATAAAATTTTGTTTGTTCTCTAACTTTTTATCTTCAGATAACAAAAAACTCCACTCGTATACGAGTATATGTATATGAACACAAACATTTTTATAATGAGAATGAATTACATGAACAATTTTAAATAACATTATCCGGTAAATCTTTTTTACAGCCGACGAAAAATATTAATTTTAAGCATTCGTAGTGTTGTAATATTTTAAAACAAAAGGATTAACTTGCACTTGTTATATCTCAAACCCTACTGTCTTTGAGAACGGTTTCAACTTTCAAAATAAGTGTATGATAACTCATTGTTAACATTGGTTATTGATTAAGATATAATTGAATTTTATAAATGTTTAATTCTGTTTATTTAATATACCTTTTGTTGATTTTACTGGAAGATGAATTCTCAGGTAAATGAAGCACTGAGATCATTATACCTTCATGTCTCAAAATGACAGGTGTAAATATATGCAATACACGACTAGCAACTTTTCATTGCCGCTTAATTAATTTGAGCTCTGTGAGCGGTTGAAGGCAACATATCTCATAGAAACTGCTGAATCAATATATG
Organism: Phrixothrix hirtus; assembly: GCA_024586415.1. Classification (NCBI taxonomy): domain Eukaryota; kingdom Metazoa; phylum Arthropoda; class Insecta; order Coleoptera; family Phengodidae; genus Phrixothrix; species Phrixothrix hirtus. The sequence continues at coordinate 10,828 of JAHWXV010338377.1, forward strand.
TAAGCGTGAAGAGTCCACCTGAATTCAAACTCCCTCCTCTGATTTTTTATCGTTCTTTGAACTGTTCTTATAACTTCGCGATACACGTTCGAAGTGATGGTAATCTCCAGTTTTTTTAAAGTCTGTCAGCAACGCGCCTTTGCGCTCTCAAACCACATTAATCATTGTTTTCTGTTGGGCAAAGTTTTTTTTAGCTTCTTAGATGTGTTCGACGAGTGCATGTGCATCGACTGTTTCGATTGCTCTCCACGTTCACAAACTTAACTTAAGCCTGTCACGTCTGAGGTTTTTGGGTATCCACCAGACACAAAATTTGTTATAATTTAAAGTTGAAGTAACGACTTCACTGAGTTCTGTCTGTGAAATTTACACAGCAGTTTCGGTATTATGTAGCGGTAATCATCGCAATCATTCATATTTGTTTTCTGGCACAACCGTCAATCACGAAATGTTCTCGGTGCACTTTACCTATCCAACGAATAAAGCATACTAAGGAAGTGCCTGTAGCTATCAAATTTACAATAGACGCGTGCGTCCAATTTTAAAGCACTGGACTTCAATTAAAATGTCAAGTTGTGAAAGTTTTTGTTAATTGTGTGTG
>JAHWXV010338382.1:0-11461 GCA_024586415.1 Phrixothrix hirtus
TTTGAGATACCAACTTCAGAGTGAAAAAAATGCTTCGAGAAGTGGTTTGAACGCATGCAAAAGTGTATAAAACTTAAAGGTGAATATTTTGAAAAACAATCAAACAGTATGTTCCAAAAAATTTGTTTTCTTTCCTAGTTTTTGTAACTACTTGAAAGGCAACCCTCGTATAAAAATCTGGTGTGAAACAACACACGACTTTCTCTTATTTATATAAATATCTAAATGTCCACAAATGATTAAAATATTATTAATGTTTATTTTGGGAACGATAATTATGACGGTCACCCATCCAAGTTACTGGACACGCAAAACACTGCTTAACTCCAAAGATTTTCTCTGATAACTCGCTTCATCGCATTTTTTCAGAAAAACCTCTAAATTCGCGTAAAATGGTGACAAAGATATAAAAACTGTAGTAAGTTTCAAAAAAATGACCATAGCCGTTTTCGAGAAAAACGTAAAAAACTTAAATATCGCAAGAATAAAGTGGCGCTTCCGGTCATTCGATTTGAACTAAATTCTTGTTGTCTCATGTATGGAAGATAAAAAACTTAAATATAGGTTTTTGATTTTCATATGATGATTTGTTTATGAGATATGTTGTTCACAACTAATACTACAAGTACTTCCGGTTACTCGATTTCTAAAAATTTACTAGAGAAATTCCGTAGGCAATATAAAACCAAATTAAGTAGTTAAGAAATATACTAAGTTTAAAAAAAATTGTTAGAGCGGATTTCAAGAAAACCGTGAAAATGAAGTATCGGAAAATATCTAAAAATGACAGAAATACAGTGCTATTTCCGGTTGTACGATTTTAACTAAATTATTGATTTAGCATACTAAGGTAATTATGACCTTAAATGTAAATTTTCATTTAGCTAGGGCTTTTAGTTTCATCATTATTTTATTCAGAATTAATGATGAAAGTACTTCCGGTTACTCGATTTACAGAAAATTTTCTGTGTAACTGCCTAGACTATATGAAAAGGTCTTGAATTTCTATGAAATACAATAATTTTTTAAAAATTTGTTATAGCCCATTTCAAGAAAATCTCGGAAAACGAAAAATTCAGAAATATCTAAAAATGTCAGTGCTACTTCCAGTTATTCCATTTTAACCAAATTCTTGATTTAGCGTACTAAGGCAATTATTAGTTCAAATGTAAATTTTCATTTAGCTAGCATTTAGTTTCATGGCTATTTTATTCAGAGTTATTGGTTATCCGGTTAGTCGAGTTACGGAAAATTTTGTGAGAAACCGCCTAGATTATATTAAAGGGCATTAAATATATAAGAAATTTGAAATAAATCGTTATAGCTGATTTCGAGAAAATCTCAAAAAACCAAAAAAAAACAGAAGTAAAGTTGAACTTGCGGTTATCCGATTTTAGTGAAATTATTGCAGTCGCGTGCGACGATGGTACAAATTTAAATATAAAATTTTGTTTTTCAAGGACTTCTCGTTTTCGAGTTTTCGTGTTCACAGCACATACACAAAACAAATTTTCAGAAATATGATTTTCGAACCTAGGGGACCCGAAAACGTATATTTTCACTAAAATTTCGAAATCGAAAATTTTGGTCGAAAACAAATCTTTCTCTTTCACCCATATTTCATATAGGGTAAGAGAAAGTAAATACCAAAATTTCTAAACTGAATGTTTACAGTAATATTACCTTTATTAGTTGTAAGAAATAATCAAAAACACAAATTATATTGATAAAGACACTTTAGTGTCGAATCTTACAAACGCGGGCGAATATTGAAAATATCTGATAAATTTTAAATTTTACGTAAGTAATACTTATGATAACAAATATTTTTTTCTGCGTCCCACGAACTGAACACTTTGAATACAGCACATGATTATGTGTACTCAATGATGAAATGCTTAACTCAATAAAATACTACTGATATAATAAAATTCGGGTTTCCCCAAATTGTATTTTATTTTAGTTTGTACATTTACTGCAAATAAATAGGGCGCACCTGTTGTCGATAATTTCTTAACTTTAATAAAATTTGGATACCTATATCTTTGTACAATAATTATTTCTTAGTGGTTATCATTGTTTTTAGTTTATTAGTTACTATATAACTTAATATTTTGTTTACTGTATATTGTTATATTTTTATTTTTAGCGGTATTATCATGTCACTGAAATGTCATTTTCATTTTTTTAAGTTAATTTGTAGATGTCGTCCTGTAGAAGCAAATAATCATTGCGAAATATTGACGAAAATATAATTACTTTCAAATTAGAATAGATTTAATTCCGATAAAAAGAAATACTTTAAATAAATTATATATATATATATAGATATTTTATGTGACACCGTGTTATTTCAAAATCGTGTAAAAAAGATCGTGTAAAAAAGTTTGATTAACAATAATAATAAAAATATAATTAATTTTCACTTTTTGTTTACAACAATTGATAACTTTACTGTTACTTATGTGAGTGTTGTTGTTTTATTATTCATTTTTACTCCTTTTAATATATTATGCTAGAAGCCTGTATTTAGACTAAGATCGTATATGACCATATCACACATATTATATGAGGTCCAACCTCACTCCATCCACATTTAATAATAATTTGTTAAAGAAAACTTTCTCAATGGATAAGATAATTTATAGCTGTCTAAGGAAATTAACTAGGTCCCAAACCCTACGGCTAAATACTATCTACCCACGGAAACGAGTAAATATGACATACTGCAAGAATAAACAGTAGCTCAGTTAAATAAAGGTCGGTTAAATTGGAACGTCAACCAAGATGGTTGTACAACAATATCTTAAAATAACAATGCATTTACAGGTATAATAATACCCTATGCACGTACTGTATTAAGCCTTGGAAATTATTCAATCGTACATTTCGACTCACTAATTTATTTACAATATACAATTATTTATAATTCTACATGTAGTCATTTATTTCTAATATTCATATAAAGTACAATATGGCTTTCAATGTATTTATTACACTTAATTATCAATTTTAGAACTGAATAAACTAAGTCATGTTCGTATATTCTATAAAAACTGTAACTTGTCAACGATCTTTTATTTTTCTCTATTGTGAACATATTAATTTATCCATGCCACACAACTGAAGATTAGTTAAACTAAAATACCGTTTCTATTTAATTTTATTCATCTATACGTAAATTAGAAATGTCTACAACATTATTTCATTTATATTAGTTAATTAAAGATATTATATTAGTATAAGTACATCACTGCTTATGGTACAAAATAAAAATATTTAAGAAATCTATTACCATTTAAGTAAAATGTTATTTTCAAATGCTAAGTGCTCGAGTTAATTCTACTCAAGTTGTATTTAAAAGCGTTAGAAGGATTATTTAAAGGAATATTCCATATTTTTAACATTGCATTTAATTCTAATTTGTTTTCTTCAAAATGAATGCTAACTTGAAACTCTTTAGAACATCCCATTCACAGAATATGGGGCCATACGTTAACACTTATCACCCGGTCAAAGTTAAATTAACTTTCGTTCATAAGAATCGTGGGAATCAGCAAGTACTTAGAAAGGGAATTGGAAGTAGGAAAATGAGTAAGGTAAGAGAAGGAAAAAATTTTGTATGCCGAAGAGGCTACACTGCTACGGGAAGAAAAATGATGCATTTGTGTTCAGGCCCCTAATTGTAGCGTTTTAAAATTTAAAACGCTCTCTTTTTGCCGTAAAAATGATAAAACATCACAAGGTCATATCGTTCGTGGAAGATCCGGAAGTAAATTGTGGTGCCGTTGAGCGCTTGTGCAATTTAGGCGTACCTCTATGTTATATTTCTAAACAACTATTGTAATGGATGGCCATCAATAGAATGTGAGTCCTAGAAGGCCGTGGGTGTCTGTTAGATCATATACGGGTATTGAAATTGCTGGCTGACTGCCTTTTCGGTCTACATGTACGGATTCATGTAAACAAGAGAAACAACTAATTACCCACTTTCGTAAGATATTTATTGCTCATGTACTTGTCATGCATTAACGAGCTCCGTGTTCTTTGTTTAACCTGGCATTACGACTAATAAATAAGTGACGTGTGAAGTACAGATTGAGTTTACAACTAAATTACTGTAAGACAACACACGGTAGTTCTTGACTGCTAGGATAAGTGAACTTTTATTGAACCATTTAAATTAAACTCGGCAGGCATTTGTGATTAGTATTTGAAAAATGATGTAAGAACTGAGCTCAGATCGATTAGTTTGTGTATTTGTTTGTATTTATGTTGTTAGGACCAAGATAGAACATAGTTGGCTACTACCCGTGTGTAATGAATTAAATACGTTTAATGTTAAAGTCCGTTGAAACTGTTCAGTGCTGATACCATTTAATTGTGTTATTAGTTGTTTTGTTCTTATGCACTTTGTGTTTTTATAAACATGTTATGTATTAGTAATTGTTTTGTTGAATTTGTAATTAACAGTATACCATCTAATCACAATATATTTATTATACAGAAGGAATTCGAAAGGAATATTTCTCTTACCTTTCAAACTGTAAGTTAAGTGCACTTCATGGACACTTAGTGATAAAGTACATCTTAATTATAAGTAACAGATAAAAATATACACACTGAACTCAAATATACCTTTAATTTTGTTAGTGACATCGTCAATTTATGTTTCGAGCCCTCAGCCCTACAAGACTCAATTTTAATATGTTTTACGAAGAATTCTGTATATTGGAGGGCTCATGCGGTATTACATCCTTCTATTAATTTAGAAATTGGTCACACCTCATAACATCGTTTATTTCAGGATCTTTAGTTCCAGAAACAGCTTACCGGTGGAGTTTTCTGATTTCCACCCGAGGGTGTTTTTAAAATAATGTCCTGGGTACTACGTCAAAATCAGTGATGCCTACAATTTCCCGAATTAAATTACCTATACAGTGTAGCTAGCCTGGCAGCGCTTTGAATCACTCGAAAATAAGTTGTCTTTGTGTCCTACTGCGAATTCGAAATGTGATACATTCTGAAAAATACAGATATGTCATTTACAGCTGAGTAATGCAATCCAAAGGGCATCACTCTTTTTACTGGGTAACTCATAACAAATGCCATTGCCAATTTAATTACACTACGAGCTAATGCCGTTTTTATTTCAATTATACTTATAAAACAAAGTATCATTAAATTTTGGTGGAACCAATTGTGGCAGTAATGGATATCATTAATTTGAGTAAAAACCTTGGATATATGATAGCTAACAAAACCAGTAAAACAAAAAGTTAAAATTCAATAATCAACAATTAGGTTGGAGTTATTTTGTCCTGATCCGTTGTTTAATACATCAACTTGCAGCGATTATATGGTCATACTTTATTGAAAACGTTTTGATAATTGTTATTCCGGTTATCTCGGGACTGTTGTGCCTTGAAGCTTCAATAAACAGTAACAATATTTTAGCACCATTATTCAAGCGTTAATTCATAGTAGCAATTTTATGTTTGATTAAAATAAGAAATGCAGTTTGTTCACAGTCAACTTTCTTAAGGGTGCAGCAAATTAGAATTCCTAGGTCATAAAATGACTAAAGTTATGAAAGAGACAGTAAAGTGTTAACTTAACGTGTAGGAAGAGCTATTAGCAGTACGTGCGAAAAAATTCTAAAAAATAAGGTTAGTCATAAAAATTGACACTTTTAAGTGCTACTATATGATAAATATTTTGATAAGTTTAGTTTTTTAAATATTTTTGCATGATTCAAAATGAACGAACCCCGGGCAGATGTTTTATGGGGTTTGAGTTCTGGGTTTTGAAATAGAAATGCATTTATTAGTGAAGTTACTTCACCGGTGCAAACAACTTGTTTTAAGAATGATATAAAATAAAATAAATTTATTAAAAGGGTGAGTGTTTTTCATAGAGCTTATTAATTTGATGGAAGGGATGAATTTACCTGTGAGTCATAAGAGAAAGTAGCTTTGATTCAGGATTTTGGTGTGTCTATTTTATTAATAACTTGAGTTATTGCAATTGCTCTAATTAATTATTTGAATCTCTTTTCATTTATGGTATTATTGATTTTATTATTATTAGATATTTTATCACTAATTCAATTTTTATAAATTAAGCTGCAAATAGTTATAAAATTAAGTTTGACATGTCAAACTAGTAATAGACTGCCCGCTTTCAATGAATCCTACTGGTAATAGGGGGCAGTTTCTGGAGCGACTATCTCGCACGCTGTTCCCTAGGTACCATTGCACGTATTAGTGCTAGACCCCCAAGACTAGCGAAACGGGTTCTTATGGCACCCATTGCATCATCTCACTATTGATGGACAGCTCACGTTTGAATCCGCACCTTGGACAGTGCTTAAGTTAATGTACAATGAAAATAAAGTTTAGACTAATTATGAAAAGCTGCAAGTTTCAGATTGTCTTTATGGTCTCACATTTAATTTATTAATTGTTGTTATCGATTATATTAAACCTCGACACTGAATGATTGGTTCACCCTCTTTCATTTTTAGACAGATCTCAAACTGGCAGCATTATCTGCTCTGCTTTATGTCACTGGTACTTATAAACATAATTAAGTAAATAGGATAGTCTGACCTTTTTCAAGGCTGATCAAAAAGAATAAGGTAGATTATGATTTACACCACGTACAACACCCTCCCCCCTGTAATACTATAAATTATTTTATCGAGCTACACTGTTTTCTCAAACCTACAATCAGGTTTGAATCAAAATGGAATGCAGATATTTTAATCTCAAAATATACCTAATTTTGCATTTATAAACTTTCTAATACTACAAATTACAAATATAAGTAAATTTACTAAAAACACAAAGCATAATAAATAATTAGAATTAAACAAGCACTTATATTGCAGTATTTATTTAATATTTTTATTGATTAGTTTTTAATTACTTATTGTATTTTGTTTTTTTTTTAAATAATTTTAGCTATATTTATACATTTTAGTATTGTTAATTGGCAGCTTTATATTAATAAGTTTATAAAATTATTTATCTAATAATAGTAAGCCAAATTTGAAAAAGAACAAAATTTGGCATCCAAACAATTGTCATAAACTAAATGAAGAAAAAATTAATATACAAAATTTGGGCCTGGTTTAGATTTTTTGCTATCCATCACTTTATTATTTAGTTTAAATTTAATGATTCTAAAATAGTGAAAAATTGGTGATATACATAATGAATTATAAATAAAAAGGTCTCTTCACCTAAACTAATTTAATTCTAACTTAGACACTTATTTCGGTATTCAACCTAAAGGAGTAATACGCATGTTAAACGTCTCATAATTATTAACAATTAATCATGAGAATACATATAGATCACGTAAAAACTAATATTTTAAACTGACATTTTTATGGCTTCTAAATAATTCAGCTCATTGGAAGTTAAGTTTCTAACTAAAATGTTAGTTTAACGTAGTCATAGTTTCGCAAATAAATAAATTAACACCCTAAAATGTGTTAGCATATCCTTCAGTAAAGTTAGTGGAACGTATTTTAAGTGACGTGAGATGCCGAATAATAGTTTTTAAATTAGTAAAATTACATTTTAGTTGCCATGGATTCAAATAAATCCTATATAAGCAATAAAACAACCAAACAGCGTCTTTTGTAATTTGCAAGCTGCTAGAGTGAGAAGTGCTTTGCCTTATCAAAATCCAGTAAGATATACAAGTTGACAAATGAGTGTAAAGATTCCGCCGACCACCACCAAGTTGCAATAGGTCATTGGAAGAGAAATTAGTATCAGTAATTAATTATCTACAAACAATTTACTTTGTAGCTGCTACAAGTAAATTAAAGTAAAAAGATTGATTAATACTAAGAATTAATTATCCAGAAGCCATTTTCTTAGTACAAGGTATCAGTAAATTAATTTCACCGATAAAATTTGGTAAACCTCGAATACTTGTACACAAAGAAGATAGAAACGAATCTAAGTCAAACAAGTTCGCTTAAACCAGATTAAAATGGGACCTTACTCATTTCTAAACATTTGTCAATTTAGAAATATTCCATTCACAAATTTTATAATTATGAACTAGTTTGTTTACTATTACAAACGGACGCACAACTAAATGTTTGCACAGTCATTGTCTATGCTTCAAGTAAATAAAGTTACAGCATTTGTTGTATTTCCTAATGTAAATTATTTTTATCTTTATGGAAGCTTTCACAATTATAACTCATAATAAATTATGTTTTTTGGATAAAGTGTGCAACTTTATTATAAAACTTTAAACTTTTCGAAAACTGCGTGTTTTCTTTATCTATAAATTTGACAAAACTGAGTAATAAGAACAACGAACTAAAATTAATCTAAACCAAGTTGCCATGATTTTTCAAGTTTGACACCATCATCCTTTCTGTTGAAATAATCAGAATTTTTATATATTTCTATTGCCTCCTGTTGAAGTCGAGGATAATAATTAGAAACTCTTGCTAATATTTCCATTTTATTAAATTTTCTCAAGCATGTACAGCAGTCTTTAATGGTTGATTAAGTCTGCAAAATCGTTCGTGCTCCTTCCTTCTGGTAATAAAGCTGCGCTCCGTCTCGTCCATGTATACTTTACCACAAGAACAGGTCAATCTATAAACAGTAAATTGTGTTCTACCCATGCTCAAAATTGAGAATTAAAGGCTTCGCGAGAAAACAATCAATTACAACTATAACAATTTATAAGCCTCATAAGATAAAGGACCTTTTGCTGATCTTAAAATTGGTAGGTTTAAAGATACTTCTAATGCCAGAGCACGTCAAGATTCCAACTATATCAGAAACCAATGTTATATAAAGTAAATAAGCAGTACTTGTAATCAAAACTTCGGTATTCGGTATTTTGGAAAATAATAGCATTAATCTCATTTAGTGAATAACCATTTTCTTGTAAATGCTTTCTAAAGTTATCCAATTCAATATTCAGAATAGAAGGATAGCAAATTCTTTGTTTTCTATTAACCGAACGTTTAATAACACTAAATTTCTGACTTGGATGATGATTAAAAAGCTTATTTAAATATCTGTTGGTGTGCGTTGGTTTTCGGTAAATAAAATGAGTTGTAAAAATTTTTCACAAAAACCACATGTTTTGGGAAGCTACATGCGTCCCATCTTCAGGTTTATAACAAAGTTGATGTTAATACAAATATTAATTAAATCTACATAGTTAAAATACAATAATATTTTGACTTATATTTTAACTTTGTAGATTTAATTAACATTAACTTTGTTATAAACATGAAGATGGGATACATGTAACTTCCCGAAACATGTCGTTTTAATAAATACTTTACTATTTGTATTAAGAATAAAAGGCTGCGAGAAAAGTTTTACAACTCATTTTATTTATAATTCTCAATTGTGTGAAAAATGGATGAAACCAAACCTAACATATTTTCGGTAAATACTAAAACATAAACTAAGATTAGAATTCTTAGAAACTAAAACATCAAAGAAAGATAAAGTTTCATTAGTTTACAACTCAATAGGAAACTGAATATTTGGACGGATACTGTTTAACATGTTTAAAAATTCAATAAGAGAATCTTTCCCGTAACTCCAAATAATGAAAGTGTCATCCACACGCTAGAGCAAATTTTTTGAGCTTCAAAACAGACTGTGAAAACAATTCGTGTGTCAAATGATCATTGTGTTTCGTGTATATTACGTGGGTATTTTGAATACTTTAGTTTCATTAAACTGTGAGATCGTCCGAAATTACTGACTCTTCGGTGGTGCTCTATCGAAGCTGGTTGGATTTGTGACGTTTCGTTTTTCTCTATTGGTGTTTAGGAAGAAAATTATTTATATTTAGCTCAGACAGTCTACAACCGGGCGGGTCTGGTTTCTTCATTTACAGGAATGCTCATTAACGACGGGTTGGATCATTCATACCTAGCTAAACTGGTTATTCAATAATAAGTCAGTAAAGCCTTCATAAGTTATGTATTATAAATAAAAACAAATAAATGGTTATTTACAAAACCAATATGAATAGTTCAGAAATAAAAATAATGATGGAATATTTATAGTAATTAACTAAACGTTCTCTAACATTAAATTAAAATCAACGGTTATAAATAAACTAAATACATGCTCTGAAATATTACAATTAATATGTACACAACAAAGCAATCATGCAACGGTAATTAACTATTAATAAAGCACAAGCAGTGACGGCGGCAATCGTTATTCGTAGTGAACGGTTTATTCCGGCTAGCATTAACTTTTACTAGCGGACGGTTGACAAAGTTAAAATCTCATTAATGTGATTAATTGACTAGCGCTTCTCATAAAAGGACTTCAATCAACAATAATTAATTTATACAAGTCTTTAGTGAATGCTAGGATGCACTTGGAAGTTATCTAGAATCAACGCTCTCGGCGAAGATACACAAAACGGGAATAGTCGACCTAGAGGTATTGCTGATCTCCTGATACTGGCAATCCTTTGTGATCTCAATGTCTTGCCACGCCACTTCCTATTACACTTTGCAACTGGCAGAAGCGTTTGCAAGCATCCCCTACGGGTCTGTCAGGTACGTACACCAAGTCCCACGGGGCAACTGTGGCGACAGAACAAGGCAGATAACCTAGGAGCGGTAATTACGGGTTCCACGAACCTTCAACTTGGCTGTTACCTTTTTCAACTGCTTAACTGACGAATAGTCTTTAGGCCTCGGTGACGAGCTCTACTGCCAAGGGACCTAGATGTTGTCACCGACGGCAAGGAGGTTTTACAACTTCCAGGCGTAAACTAAGTTCGACGGTTCAATCGTGTGTATTAATGTAAAGGTTGATTCTACAAGCGGACCCTGATAAGAGAGCGTTCTTTGGGTCTATTGTAGTGCGATCGGACCTGGAGCGCGATCAAATGTGAAGTGAATCGGTTCGAGGTTGACACCAGAGTGTCTATCTCGCTTCGCGTTTGAACGCGAAGTTCTCGTGTGTCGATGCGGCTTGCTTCGCTGTTGAAAGTGAAGTTCCGCAGTCAAAAGCGAAGTCCTCCTAGCGTACTTACGTCGCTTATTTTATACTATTTTGATACGCGGTATCTTTATTCTACTAGCGTGCTTTGTTTTCAATTTCAATCCTGCGTTTTACAGGCACTCGGTACTTGAAATTTATAACGTGTACATATTTAAAATGGCGGTATCTCATTTTCTATATACAATTATCTTAACTTATTTTAATTACATACATTATTAGTAGTTTATCTAATTTTTAATTAGTTTATATTAGTTTGTTTAATTTTCAATTAGATAAACTCCTAGGTTTAAAAACATTTATATCTATAATTAATTATTCTAATTATTCCATGTTTCCCGCACTCCGTGATTTGTTAAAGTCTTTTATATTGTCTTTCTAATTAAATTAATAATAAAATTATAACATTGAAACTCGCGAAAAACTGTATC
>JAHWXV010338383.1:0-17306 GCA_024586415.1 Phrixothrix hirtus
TTAAACAACATTTCCTGAATCCAGTAAAAAGTTATTAAACTCAATTCTGACTCTTTGAGATCAGTAATATTGTCAAAGTTAACCAATATATTGAAATATAGGAAACAACACTATATATATATATATAATGTTTGGTCATAGCTTAACCACAGATCGGGATCAAAATAAGGCATTTTAACCGAACTTATCTATATCCAAAGTCGCCTCGTTAAGCCGATATGGAGCGTCAAAGTCCTTTGAAAAATATTGTTTGGCTTGTAAAAATAGAATGCGCTTACCGATTTTCGTAATTTTTGGTATGATATTCTTGGTGAGTATGAGAGATGATTTTACATAATTTTGGGCTTTATCGATAAACTGAAAGAGTACGAAAAAGGATATGTCCCAACTTGAATCCGACAGTAATTTTTAATACAGAGGCTAAGAACTTCCATATTTTTTTTTGCATAGGTACATACTTTAGCAAACGTTTTTATATCCTGACATTTTTTGATATCTGGTACGGTTTATCCACAAAAAATTAAATCTGCATGCATACTGGCGGCTCTTTTGACAACACACTTTTAATCTACTTAGCCTTGATGAGAAACAGTTATGGAAACACAAAGAGATAATTAGGAATAATTAAAAATACACTTAATTTATAACAAATGTTCGAAATGACCCCCATTTTCTTGGATACAGAAGTCGACTCTACGCAAAGAATTAAACTGAACTCTTTGCAACACTTCCACATTGTTCCTTATAGCTTGCACAGCATCTTGTATTCTAGCCCATAGCTTATTCTCACTAGTTACGGGCCTGGAATAAATCTTGCTTTGCATTGCGCTCCACAAATATGTGTCACAGATATTCAAGTCCGGTGAACGAGGCGGCCATTGTACAGGTGCATCAGCTCCACTAACAATCCATTTATTGAGAAATAGTTCATGAAGATAATTTCGAACATTAAGTGCAAAATGAGAGGGTACTCTATCATGTAAAAACCACATATTAGTTCGGAGATCCAATGGCAAGTCATCCATTAAATCTGGTAGGGTATTTTGTGAAAAGTTCAAATATGCCACTTCATTTAAGGGAGCGAGCATAATGACTGGACCTATGATGTAATTTCCGATTATTCCTGGCCATACATTAACTCAGGATTCATGTTGAAAGTGATGTTGCCTGATAGCGTGCGGATTTTCATCCGCATAAACATGTTCATTGTGTACATTTGTTATACCCTTCCTTGTAAAGCATGCTTCGTCGGTGAAGAGAATTTAGTTATTAAAATTGAAATCTTCCGCACTTCTTTCACGGATAATTTGACAGAATATAAGATGTGCATCAGGATCATTCGGTGACAGTTCTTATATGGTTTGAATATGGTAAGGACGCAGGAGTTGTTCTTTAATAACTCTATGGGCATCTTTGGAAACTCCTAATTGACGCGACAAACCACGCGTACTTGCACCTGAATCTTCTTCTAATCGCCCTAAAATGTCTTTTTCTCGATCAGGGTTGCGAACAAAGCGAGGACGTCCTTGATCAGCGTTCAGTGGTTTTAAACTCCCAGTTTCCCTAAGATGTCTCTCAATATTTGCGAGTGTTTGATAATTAGGCACATAACGATTTGGGAACCTTTCCTTGTTTACTCTAACGCGTTGCCGCAAATTTTCTTCACAAAAACCAAGCACCAGCAACATGCCAGTTTGTTCAGCGTAAGTGTATCTTGCAGCCATCTCCATCAACAAATGTTATAAATACACAACAAAATACCACAATTACGACGAACTTGAAATAAAAACAAGTGATAACTATCAATAATAGTTAAGCAAACTGTATTGTTTTGTACCTTTGGCAAGGCTAAGTACATTAAAAGTATGTTGTCAAAAAACCGCGATTATGCACGCAGATTTTATTTTTTTGTTGATAAACCGTACCAGATATTAAAAATTGTCAAGATACAAATATGTTACTAAAGTGTGTACCTTTGCAGAAAAGAAATATAAAAGCTCTCAGACTCCGCATTAAAAGTTACTGTCGGATCTAAGACAGGGCATGTCCTTTTTCGTACCCTTTGAACGAAGCCTAAAATTATGTCAAATCATGTCTCATACTCAGAAGGAATATCATACCAAAAATCACGAAAATTGGTGGGCGCATTATATTTTTACAAGCGAAACAATATTTTTTTCAAAGAACTTTGGCACTCAATAGTTGCTTTGGATATAGGTAAGTTCGGTTAAATCGCCTTATTTTGATCCCAGGTATCTGTGGCTAAGTTATGATCAAACATTTTACAGGCACCCTGTGTATAATTGTATCTCATGATTGCTTGATTAACATTATCTTCGCTAAACTCACCCAACAGTTCAATTTTGTACTTTAATAAGTATAACACTGATAACCATGAACTTCTCTAGAAAAAGCTATAAAGGCTGTGTTCAAATTGTAATAAAATGTTTATTTTTGTCATAGTAAATTTTCTGGCCACAAGGGTTTAACTGTCCCGTTCCCTAAGTTTAATTTGTCCCTGCTAAACGTAGGTTTGTTGATGGCCTGTCTATGCCCTTTACAACTAATAACTCCCATACTTCTAGTTCAATTCTAGTTTTGCCGCCATATCCAATAAAAATTAAGATTACCTCCCTATATTTCTATAAAGTGCGTCATAATTAATATTGTGAAAGATTTGCAACAACTATACGCTGATTAGTAATAATGTTCGTAAAGGGCCTTTTCTAAATATTCACAACCGGCTTAGCATGTAAAAACTTATTTTCTGTTTGTTTATTGCCTTTGTTACACAACATTGCTTTATTTCGTTATTACTGTAATGTTTTGCTTGGATATCTAATTTCTGCACTGACAACATCAAAGTCGCTTCTTTGGTAAGAAAATTTTTAAATTTTCGCCACTATTAAAATTTATGTTTTAATGATTGACTATATTTTTTCAAAAATCTGATGGTATAAGGTGGCACACTTTTCATGCGGTTATTTTAATACCTACCGTATATGTCAATATGTAGGCTTATAAAACGGGTTGTCCTTAAAAATGTTGCTCATCATATCATAGCTAAAAGAGTTAAAGTCTGTGTTTGTACGAAAAAAAGGCTACAGAATTTTTACACATAACTGATTAGTTTGGCTTTAACAACTTTGTAATATACATTTATCACATTGTTAGTGTACATACATTAAATTCAAGATTAAAGTTTTATTAAGCAAAATAAATGTAATACTTACTCTGGGTATTGCTTCATTACAATATCTAAATTGTAAATATAGTTTATTATGGCTGGTACTAAAATTCCAGCTGTAAGGCTAAGTCCCAAGATTAACTTTCTATAGTTTTTGTATTTCCACATAAGCGTAATTAAAAGGAGAGAATACATGAAAAGCTGTGTATCTGCTGACAAATACCACCCGTGGAGCATACACTAAAATATAAACAATAACAAAGTAATATAATTTTAAATAGGATCCTAGTAACCTTGTTTTAATGGAAATAGAGAGTTGAACGAATTGCCAATGCAGCTAAATTTATATGTAATTTATAATGCTATTAAGAAATAAGTTAACTATAGATTTGTTTAGTATCTGTTTCAAAAAGGCTGTGTAATTTCTTGGCTTATAATCGTATCAAAGACTATTCCAAACTATTCTTACGTAATTTTTAAAAATTCTATGATACAATATAGCAAAACTCACGTTTTATGTTTTCAGCAAGATGAAGCACGACATTGGTTACTCGTTGGCATATTGAGCAATTTCTCTAATGAATTTAATTAATTTGCTTTAATTTCAAACGTGAACTAGTTAAAGGTTGGACAACTAACGTAAATTATAAGGCTTTTATTTGAAACCCTAGGGATATCGACCGCTGTTTACAGAAGAATTACTTTTATGTTCTGTTATTTTTATTTAAAAGTTTGAATATAAATTTGTTGTTTATTTTATTTAATTTGTAGGTTTTCATCATACTTTCATCATACCTTCCCAATAAATAATAAAGATTAATAGATTTACTTTACTTTAATGTATCAAGATGCAAAATTACATAAGTTATACAAAACAAGTAGTAAATGCACTAAATATAAATAGTCACATTGGGTGAGACTTAAAATGTAAACATTCAGTTCCATAACTCTTACACCCGAAGTAACTTTAATCGTAAAATGATTTCTATTATCACAGCTAACTTTAAAAATTTGAATCTTCTTTGAATTTAACTGAATGTAATTGATAAAAAGTTATTTACTGTTCATTATATCGTTTTATTTTCAATTGAACTATGAAGTTGTTTTCTGTCTATACTGCGTGTACAATATTTCTGCAACCAGGGACTTCTTCCTGACGATATTGTAGCGCGTAATAATACGTTGGGATTGGAATAAACCCGAATTGAACGCGTATCGTTTTAATCGACTCTCACGCGATGTACACTTTTCGGACGTTATTTACTTGATTACATTGTTTAAGTAATTTTTCTAACTGCTTTCAATAGCGAACTTCACCTTATATTTCTTTTATTTATATGATCTTAACGTAAGTACTTAGATCTACTTCGTTAACTTACATTTAAAGTAATATGAACTTTCGCTGGCGTTTCGTAATGCAATTTTAATGCTCACGCTTGCACGAAAAGATGTCGATTTTGTGTTGTCTAGGGTTTCTAGCAATTTTCTTTAGCTACCCCCTCGCATTGTCCTGAATTTGCGGACAAATTATTTGACCGTTGCTCTCAGAAAGTTTCTTTATGATTTAAAAAAAACCTTTCTTGCTACTGCTTTCTTAAAACACAATTTGTTATTGCACGTTCGAACTTTATTTATTTCACCCAACTTTGAAATTCGAGGTTCGTTTCGGAATGCTACCGTCGCTTGTTTGAAGTTCATTATTTTTTATTATTTAAGGAACAGTTTGCTTTGTGTTTGAAGTACCGTTATATACTAGTTTACGTGCAACTTATTTGAATATTCTAATGCTGAATATTACGAGATTCAAATTAAATCATGAGGATTTCAACAACCAGCTCATAATTAGTTTTTATGACATTACATGTGCTATACCATTTTACTCATTCCAAATGCACAAAAATACAGTGGGGGTTTTCATAGAAATGAACACCCAAACAAATTTTTTAAGCACTATTTCTTAACGCATTTAAATGATTAAGTAAAAAGGGCTCAAGAAAGTTTTTTATACGATTGTAAACCACTAAGTTTACACAGACTTTCGAAAACGTTATTTTAAATTTTTTGCTAAAAATTTGCCAGAAAGGAGGTGATCGACTATTTTCTCAATTGATTATAAGCTACACATATATTTTCAGTGCTATTCGCGTGTATTTTGCTCTATTTCCATAAATAATAACGTCAAATATCAAGATCAAGTTTCTTTGGATATCCTTTGGATATTAGTTTACACAAGGCGACCCATGGAAATGAAAGATTTAAAAAGTTTTCTAATAAAACTTTAAGTAACTTTAAATTTCCTAAAAGCTAATTTATAAGAAATATATTTTTAAACTTTCGAGATAAACACCACCTCTATAATGCCTCATGGACGGTTACAAACGAATAAAATGTTCGCTAGTGTTACCGAGGGATCACTCTTAGTTAAATAATGATTTCAACGATTTCAAGATAAATTTATTTATAATTTATACATGTGATAGGTTCATCAATAGAACACTCCAAACAGACATGAAGATTAACGGGAAAATCCAGTTTTAACCGTATTTGAAAATAATTGCATAGAAAATACTTATCAGTGAATATCTGAAGCAAAAATCATTTTACCTTGAGACTAGCAATGTTTTATACTAAAATTATATTTACATATAAGTAATAATAATGTTTTGTATCAAATATTTTATTGAAATTCGGTAAACTATTTAATAAATAAAAATAAATAGCAGTTAGGAAACTTCGATCGCTGAACCCGACCGTTGTGGGTAACTTCTCAATTGAATTAAGATTAGAAAACATGTCTTCTTCTCGAATAAGGAAGTAAAACCGTAGATACCGTGTGTATTCGATATTTGTAACCTCTGCTCGAGGTTGGAACATTTCAAGGTTGGGCTAAATTCTATTGTGCATTATTAAAAGACCATAACAGCTACAACTATAAGACCAAAGGCAATTTTCGCAATATCTGCCTGAAATAGAAAATTGCAGGAAATACTATAATTAAGTTCTGTTTTATCGAAGCTCTGAAAACTCTTTGCGAATAAAAGAGAGATTTAAGCGTACTATTAGTATTTTAAGATATCAATCATGAGGAGGATGTCTGAACGTTTCGGAAATTAAATTTCATTAAATATTTTCAATCTTCAAATAAACCTATTATGCGTACACATTGCCGAATACTTTATACTATTAATATACAAAGCGATCCAAAAAGGTTAAAGACATTTTAGTGATCTTTAAAAATCAAAAATAATTTTTTAAATAATTTGCACTCGTTACTTTTCCCACAAGATATGCCATTTGTATTAAACATGCAAATTTTAGGTAAGAAAAAATGATTGCCAACTTTTAAAATATCTTATTTTGGCGGTAAATCCAACTGTCTTCAACCTTTTTGGATCACCCAGTATTTTCTACATAATTTTAGATAATTTCCCCAAGATCAATCTAAAAAGATCTAAACGATATGAACTCGAATTTCGTCTGTGTCGGTTATTGCGAAAACTAATTAACTTAATGTCGCTGAAGTCAAGCTCGGACAAAGGAGAAGGGTTAAACGTAAATCTGACTACTTTTCCTTGTAAAAACACATAGTGAAAAATTTTAAACCGATGATTCGAGCAGGACGGATTTCTCAGGAACGACATTGGAAAAGCTTTCTCCTATGAAACGCGCGTTACTTCAATTTTAAATAATTAAAGTTGCTGCACACATGAAAAGCTCTACAAATATAATTTTAAGAAATGAAAGTTTTCATAACTAGTCACCAGAAAAATCGTATAACCCAACAAAATTAGGTAAGCAAAAAAAGGAGTACCTTTGCATACAACTCTCAGAAGTCAGTTGTGTGGCATGATTTCACCCGTTTAGGGGATCGTCAACACGAGTTAGGTCTGCTATTCGAGAATGTTTAGTTAGGCTATATGAAACTGCAAGTCTCTAAGTATCGGAAATAATAGTTATGTAGTTTTGACACCTACACTCAACTAGCAAACATTGATAAAACAAAATGAGGTTTTGAATTCAAAAATGCCGAAAAAATCTGCCCAATCGACAATTAATGTGTTTTCCTAGTTATATTTAACTAATTTGCAATTTCCATGGTGCACTTGATGGACAATACTATAATATGATATCTCAATTCGGGCAAATAACAGCAAAAAACCTGTTTATGTAGTTTTTTCTATCGGTAACCATTACCTTTGACGTTTAGAATATAGTAAAACAATGAAATAACATTAATGAGTAGCTTAAAATAAATTAAGAAATAATATAATTGACAGTACATCAATGAAAGACGAAATAACAACAGTAGCTGAAGAAGCAATACAAGCACATGTAAGAGAGGAAAATGGTTACTATGATGGTCAGTGTAAGGAGGCAGTAGATAACAAAGATGGAGCAAGAATGAAAATAATACGAAGACTTATAATTGATCAACACAGGAAGACTAACGTATCTAAAAAGAATATACATATACATATAACTGCTGCAATAAAAGTAAGAACTTTGAAGCATATCATATGGACAAAAATAAGCATAGCAAAACATTTAACAGAACTACAACTAGCGTAAGAAATCCTCTAGAGAGAATAATAAGAATTCATTTATAAATGGCCTTTAGCCGTGAATTAAGAGTGATCTCATTATTCAAACTTGTTTCGCTAAAGTGTGCATTTTCGAAGAGTGGGAAAAATATCAAATACAACTTGAATTTTTATAAAAATAATACATTGAAGTTCATCAAAGCATAATGTAAATTGCATTTAGCTGTTAAAAATAAGCTCAAATTAAGCCTCCCTTTAAAATAATGTTCGTAATTGTTAATTTTCTGAAATACCTTAAGAAATTGTGATAATAACGAAAGCAGATTAATAATATGAGGTGGGATCAAAAATACATTATCTATTCCATAAATAATAAAATGTGATAAGCAATGCCACGAATCTTGTAAAGCTAGTATCTATGCATTGTATAATAAGATAACGAGACTCACCATATTATTTGTATCATAGTAGTTACTAATGTATAAAAGATTAGTCCACCAATTTTTTCTGCAATTTCTGTATTCCGTTCCAACAATGTTATCCCATGTAGGACCATTATTAATATGGATTAACCAAGTAGCACTGATGGCGGTTATTACAGCAAAACAAGGCGTTAATCTAAAATTATACATCACAAACGAAATTAGTGTATAAATTAATTTATTTATATAAAAATAGTAAATAATATAGCTTATTTCTTTTATTTCTGTAACAGGGTAGAATATCTTTACTACGCTTTTTAAATTGCTATAAACGAGTTTACTATATACTTATCCCATACGTCTGTAGAGACACGTCTAGGAACTTGAATTGTAGAAAGATTTCTTATAACTATATATTTTTCGCGTGAAAATTTTCACTTCTATTTAGTTCAACAAAGATATCTAAATTTTAAGTGATTTATTAAAATTTGATTATTTCCTTAAACATTTAATTATTAGAAAATCTAAATATATTTTTGGTTCATTGTATTTTTAATCTGGTAACGATTGTTATATCTTTGTTTATTGGAAATAAGTCAATGTGCTACATAATATTCTGGTTTCATTTAAGGAACTTTTAAATATTTAGTAATATTTTTTCACAAGTCTAAGCGAATTACTATAACATGTGATCATTTAAATTTAAGTTCCCCAGTAGGCTATGAAATTTTTTCGTAAAGCATAGCTTAGACACACGCACTGCAACCAAAGCCAATACATAACCGGCAAATTATCTATCAACAAATTTGGTGGGAAGAACTTTATTACTAAATTAGAATAGGATACTTATTTACAATAAATGTACGAAATGATGATCATTGCATCAACGCATTTGTGAATTCTTCGTTTTAAATTCTCTAAAACGTTCTGTAAAATATGACAAATTCAAACCGTCAATTTGACAGCTCATTATTACTGAGAATGGATTAAGCTAAGACATGAATTTTTTCATAGCCCACTGGGAACCGAAATTTAGGTGATCACATGTACGACTTGACATTTGTTGCTTTTATATTATACAAAAATATTCTATTCAGGAATATTCAATTAACTCATGTTGCCCCTTGAACTTCATTATCTACTACAAGGTGCTTATGACAAGTTTTAGAACATGATCAAGTAAAATACTGAATCGATGGTGTGACTCTACCGATCTTAACTTAAACATGTTCTACAGACTTTTATAATGATCTATAATGTCTCCCTATTAATCCTTAAACGCTCCAACCACTCTACCGACAACTGTTTATATTTTTATGGGCTAGTTTGGACAATCCGTTCCCTTATATTTTGTTTTGCATATTTTACACATCACAAAGTTACAACAAAAGAACGAAAAAAAACTTATTAATATGATTCCCATATAAATTGATGCATTTTTATAGCCTAGCTTCAATTTTTGTGTGAGTTCTACAAATAAGCTTTTCGCCTAGGAACTTGAAAATTACTAGATGTGAGGTCCAAACTGTAGAGTGGATGGTCAAATGTTTTCCACCAAAACTACTGAAGTAATATTTACATGCATGCGATTGTAAGTGAAGGTGGATTGCCGCAAGTTTTCTCAGAACAATTTTATCATTTCTCGATGCATTTCAACTGTATGCTCTTTCTTCTCGCGTAGGAAGAATAAAATTTGACAGAGATTTTGATAATAAGAGACATATTTTCTTGTTCCCTGCACAAATAACACTGAACGTAATAATCTATCGCATGGGATTACGGGAATAAATACGCCACTATTTTTCTTGCATTTGTTCCAAATGCAATAATTGAAATAATCATATCAGCCTGTGGCAGGTTGATTTCAGAATAGCCCTTAATTAATATTATGAAACATTTAATTAATTGTCTAACCTATAAATCTATTTAGTTATTAATTTTAAAATAAGATATTATTATTTAACCAGAATTTTATTATTTGTACTCTAATAAATAGAACAGGCTAACATACCTAATGTATCGGTGAAAAATGATGTACATAATATGGCTTAATTTAATTCTTTTGCGACTTTCGAAATTCATAAAGAAATTGTAAACCATAAGCCATCCTGACAACAAAAAGAAATTTTGAATTACGTACGTTCCATTCATAAGGAGCATACTTCCAGGATTATCTGTAAACTGTAATAACATAAAAATACTTAAAATATTCTAAATCAAAAATTTACCTTTTCGAAGAATTGTGGATTGATAACAGGTACCTTAGACAATACTATGCACGCGTGCGCTAATATCACTATGAGAATACTATAAACTCGTATTCCATTGATATTAATTGCAGATAATGCATCTGTACTTGTACTGGGACTCGTAAGTCGTTCCCAATTCCTTCTAATTGAGAAACATGATATAATTTTGCCAACTGTAAAATGAAAAGATCAGCAATCTTATAATACTGAATACAAAATTAATTAAATTAATTTACATAACTTTTAAATATATACTTGGGGCAGGAGCATATACTTTAATTTAGAAAGCCTTTCAAAATTAAATGCTTTCCGTACTTTTAACCAGGTACAAATAGCTATAACATGCCGGCAATAAGTGCAAGCTTAATAAATAGTTCTACGCCTTCAATCTGCGTCAAACAACTTGAATATACCGAGTCAAGTCTGAAAAGAGGGCTCGGTCGTATAAAACACCGAAGATAATTTCAGTCTAGTAGCTGCTTTATTTTGAACGTGTTATTTAACACAGTTTAGATATTTTTCTAAAGAGATAGTTTAAAAACACCCTGTAGATGTACTTATTTTCATTTAATTTCCATAATTACAATGAATAAATATTTGAAAAGTATATGTCAAGAATTATTTAAAATAATATTTTCTACTGGTAGGGGGGGTTGAACAAACCTGAAGGACCGTATCTAGGGGGACAAATAGATTTCAATAAGTACTGGTTCGCGTTTCAAATTCGTTAAACGTACCTATTAACGGTAAAAGTTTCTTAGACAAATGCGCGATGTATACAAACTATTGACAAATGAAATATCAAGTAACATAATATAATATTGCACTTACCTAAGTAAGCTTTGCGGTTGTTGCAGCTTAAATCTTGGCGTGCTAGAATATAGGAGGTAGGAATCTTTAGGAATTTTGAGAAGTACTTAGATTAGTATTTAACAACACAATTTAAATAATTAACAATGTTTGCGGTTTCACGAAAAGAGATATAACAAAGCGGTTGAAACAACGAGGTGAACTTCACAAAACGTACTATGTACTTGAAATTCGAAATGCGACTCTCCAAGTTATTCCGCGCGAAAGAATAATAACGCACTTAGGCAGTTTTATGTTACCAACAACCGTACCAACGTAAAATGTAAATTACGAGGCGGGAATTTAAAATTTAAATTACAATAAAACTAAACATGTTGGCCCCCTTGAAGCGTCAAAGACAATTCAAAAGACGAATTAAATAAATTGAATTAACTATAAGACGCGTTATAACAAAAGTGTGCGATAAATAAATAACTAAGGCAAGCGAAATAATTTTACAACTGGGCGTAGATATTCACCCGTAGTTGTGCGAATGCGAGTGACTCGAACGATTTCATCTTTGCCCGGGTACAATTTGGTAACACGACCTACAGGCTAATGTAGCGTAGGGGTTTTAGGTTCACTAACCAATACTAAATCGTCTATAGCGAGGTTTGGTGAGGTTGAAGGCCATTTTTGTCGAGGCTATAGAGTGGGAAGATATTGAAGATGCCATCGTTTCCAAAACCGTTGTGTCAAGACCTGGACCAATTGGTTGTATTTCAGCCTATTGTCAGACGTAAAAACCACGTCAGTCTCGGGGAAGGATAACAATGGACGACCGATTGTAAAATGAGCGGGAGTAACAAAAGAAAAGTCACTAGGGTCCGCTGAAAATGCGGTCAACGGTATTGAATTTAGAATTGCCTCGATGCGAGCGAGTAAGGTAAAAAATTGAGGTAGGGTAGGAACCGTAATACTTAGAATACGAGTAAGGTGAAACTTCACACTCTTGACTAAACTTTCCCAGAGTCTGCCTTGGTGTGGACTAACTGGTGGTAGAAAATGAAAAACAATATTGTGTGGAGCAACGTAGGCAAGGAAAGATTTTTGCACGTTACTATCGGCCAAAAAGGTTTTTAGAGTACGCTTCATTTCGGTGCTTGCCTAAACTAAATTTGTGCCGCAATCATAGTAAATGTGTGCAGGTAAGCCACGACGACTTACAAAGCGGTGTAGGGCATCAAAGAATGCAGTAGTGGATAAATCTGGAATGGGGTCGAGATGGGTAGCTTTAGTGGCAAAACAAAAAAAAACGCATACATAGGATTTGACGATCAGTGATTTGCGATAAGATGACATTTTTACTTGGAATTGACCAGCGTAATCCATGCCAGTGTGATAAAATGGAGGTGAGAGATTTACACGTGACGCTGGTAAATCGACCATGACAGGAGGAATATTTGTTGGTTTAGCTCGGAAGCATCTAACGCATTTGAATATACGAAAGCGTATCAATTGTCGAAGGTGGACTATCTAAAATTTCTGATGTAGAATCGATTGTAAAACGTGGGACCGAAATGGACATGCAACAAATGGTAATAATCAATGAGAGAAGAAACCAAATGGTGGTTCTTGGCAAGCAAAATAGTATACTTTGAAGCATTGTCGATGTTAGAGTTTTTAAGTCTTCCTCCTACCCCGAGAACGTCATTATCTAGGAAGGGGGACAATTTTCGAATAGGTTTGCTACATAGTTTGCCAACAGTGAGGTTTTTTATCCCATTGGCATACGACAACGACTGAATATATTTGCAAATTGCGAGCTCAGCAGCATTATAACCGCTAAGAGACGATGAGTGGCGAGAAGGTAGCCACGGCCGAAATATGGACGACGCAATGAGAACTGCACGCGGCGAAGATGAGATTTGGTCAAACAAATCAATAAAAGGAGTTGTAGGCAATGCTATTACAAGTGAGGGGTTGAGTTCGGGATCGTTATCATTAATAACAGGTGAAGTGGACTCTAATGGCCAAAAGTCTTGAGGTTGTGAGAGCCACGGAGGTCCATGCCACCGGAACTCATTGTTCGCCAAATATGCTGGCAGACAGCCACGCGATAGCGAGTCAGAAGCGTTGTTTTCCGAAGAAAAATGATGCCACCATAACGGTTGCGTATGATCTTGGACAAATGAAACACGGTTAGCTACAAATGTCTTTTGCATGTGAGGTGGAGTTTGAATCCATGCCAAAACGATAGTAGAATCACACCAAAGATAGATGGATTTCGAGTCTAGAGGAATAATCAATAATTTTAATGTACTATGAACCACAGAGCTAAACAAATGGGCCCCTAGTAGCTCCAAGCGAGGAAGAGAAATTTTCCTCAGAGGTAAAACTCGAGTTTTACTTAGTAATAAAAATCTCAAGGTTTTTCACCTAATTATGAACAAAGATAAATAACAGCTGCGAAGCCGTTTTGTGAGGCGTAGCAAAACCCATGGTGTTGGTAGCTCGCTGTGGGAATTAAAGAAGGACAACGAATAGAAAATTCAATGGTTGAATTCACCGACTAACTAAAATCTTGCCGTGCAATAACAAGATCCTTCGGAGTGGGATCATCCCAACCCAGAGATTGCAACCACAGTGGTTGCATAAAACATTTGGCCAAGATAACTGAGGGCGCTAAAAAGCTACGAAGATCGTATATTTGGGCGATATACGACAAAACATTGCATTTGGTAAATGTCATAGTTCACAGATATTTCCAGGGAGGAAATCTAACAACAAAACTATCGTTGGAAGGATTCTAACCAATTCCAAGAATCGAGGTTGACGGTGTCTTGGAGAGCGTTGAATACAGGAGAAGTTCATGATGTTCTGTTGGAACATTTTGCAATAGAGCTGGGGAATTGCTAATCCATTTTCTTAGGTCAAAACCACCCCGAGAGAGAATATTAAATAATTATGTCTTGAGAGAGATGGCTGCCTCGATAGTAGAAGCTCCAGCAACTACATCGTCGACAAAAGTGTTTTCTTCAAAAAGTTTGGAAGCGAGAGGAAATTCTTTTCTTTCGTCCAAGACTAGTTGTTGAAGTGGTCGAAGAGCTAGGAAGGATAAAGAGGTTACATCAAAAGCGACTGTTGTCAAAACATAAATTTGCAGTGAATCTGAAGGTGACTCACGCCATTAAATACATTGATATGGTTTATCTGCAGGGTGCATCTCTATTTGGCGATACATCTGCTTAATGTCGCAACATCAGATTAGAGGATATTGACTAAATCGAATTGCAATGTCCATAATAAAGGTTTGCAATTTTGGTCCAGAATACAATAAACTTACGAGGGACTTCCCAGAGGTGGAAGGCGCACTTCCGTTAAAAACAACTCGAAGTTTAGATGTTCGATCATGTGCCTTGAAAACGTCATGTTGAGGAATATAATAGATAGGTTGCACGTTCTCAGGAAGAGGTTTTATGTGGCCCAAATGGAGATATTCATTCATGAATGAAATACATTTGACCTTGAAATCTGGCTTTCTGGAAAATTTACGATCCAAAGATACGAAACAACGAAAGGCAAAATCAAATGATTCACCTATATGACAAATTAAGTCGGGCTCGAAATGAAGGCGTACTTGGTAACGCCCACTTTCGTTTCTAGTGGTCGTTGAAGAATAAAATTCTTCGCAAAATTTGTCTTCGTTAGACATTATTGGCTCAGAGGGCGGTACTTCCAATGTCCACAATTTTTGTAGTTGATGCGAGAGACTATCTTCCATAGCAATGTTTAAGGACAAAAACGGAGGAATTCTCTTAACTAAGTTGCTAGCAAGAGGTGGTATTGAGGAAGCATAACCAATTACAACAAACCAAAAACTGTTTTAATTATAGAAGGAAGGTTTGAACCTAATTTCTGCGGAATACCCATGAAAATGGCGGCAGAAAGATCTGCGCCCAAAAGAATATCAACCGGGAGGGGGTATCAAAAATAGGGTCTGCTAATCACAATATTCGAGAGATGTTGCCTGACTTGAAAACGAGGAAGAGGAGTGGTAATTTTATTTAAAATAAGGAATTGATGTGCTTTGCATACAACTTGTCCAAAGATCGAGCAGACTTACAAGGAGCAAATTCCATTGCAATTGGTTGGCATTTGACCAATTCCAGAAATGGGTATGACAGCTTGAAAGCGTTTGCATTTTAGTTGCTGCGCACAATTTTCTGTAATAAAAGATACATGACTTGCTGTATCAATAACTGCCTTTTGAACCACATATTGAGTGTCCAAAATCTTTAAACATACTAGAGCGGTTGGAATTAAGACATTAGTATTGTCTTGGGGTTTAATAAACAAAGAGGTGGGGTTACCCAAGTAACCATGCACCAATGCATTTTCATCAGATGCAACATTCTATTCAGTAACTTTTGAAACAAGAGAGGGGTTTTCGACCGATTTGGGTGTTGATTCAAAATGGAGCAAAGAATGATGTTTCTTTGAACATGTAGAGCATATAAATTTTGACTTATACATCGAAGCAAAATGATTTCCCAAACAATTGATACACAGTTTGACTGTTTAACTAATTCAAAACGTTGCTTAGGACCTTTCTTGAGCAATACCTGACACTGAGATGCTTTGTGATTGCCTATTTGATAAAATTCACAATAAGGGGTTTGTACGATCATGGTTGACACAGGTTTTGACTTTAATGGCGGTTTGCCTTGAATTTTATATTTTGGCCGAGATTGCTTGAAGCGATTCCACATTTTCTCCAAATAAAGCTTGCCTTTCAGTAAAGGAAATGACAGATTCCAGTGTAGGAAAAGCGTACAAATCGTTCGTTTGGAGTTCTAAACAAGAGGATAGAGTTATATCAAAGGT
This sequence comes from Phrixothrix hirtus, assembly GCA_024586415.1. Lineage (NCBI taxonomy): Eukaryota > Metazoa > Arthropoda > Insecta > Coleoptera > Phengodidae > Phrixothrix > Phrixothrix hirtus. The sequence goes on from JAHWXV010338383.1 coordinate 16,076, forward strand.
GGTGAAAAACATTTTGAAAACATCTGCATTGGAAATGGATTCTAAAGAACTAAAATGCACATTATATTGACCCAAGAAGGTTCTAATTGAGGTTATAGAATGAGAATCAATTTGAAGTAATTTTAAAAGGTTTTTACAGTGTATTGTGATTTGACGTCTTGGGTTAAAATATCTTTTTTGTAAAAGACCTAAGGTTTTTTTGTAGTTTCGCTCAGTCAGAGCCAAATGATCCACAACTAATAATACATCTTTCTCTAATAAAGATAGCAAATACTGAAATTTATCTAGAGTAGTTAACTCTTGATTTTCATCAATAATGCAACGAAATTTTGCAAAAAAGTGAGTCCAATCACTGAATTTTCCATCAAATTTGGCAATATCTATTTTGGACAAAACAATATTTGGTTTGATACAATTTGCGGCTTTACTTCGCATTAAGGCTTGCTACGCAATTTTGTAAGGATTTTGAGATGCAAATTTTGAATTGCTCTAACGGGTTCAGCTAAGCCTTTTTCAGAAAGTCCTTCAGGCAGTTCCTAGATTGACTTATAAAGATCTATTTTAGCTAGAAAATGTTCATAAGCTGATTACAAATGAAGCTTCAAAATTTCATTATTTCCTGGGACACCCTGTAGGATTTGAGAATCTATTTCATCAAACGTATCTCGAGTACGCTTAATTAGACTATTAAAAACTGAAAGAGATAAGTGAGACATGTTTTAATAGCTAAATATTTGTACACTAGAAATTATTTAATCTTGTAGCAAAAACGAAATTAATATAATTCATAAAATTCCAACGTAGCAAAATATAAGTATTTCTAAAATAAATTCAAGGACATTTAGAAAGTGTAGCAATAAAGAATTATACGTATATATCATATAACATCTGCGCGATAACGAAACTTCAGATGAACAAAAAATGCATTTTCTACTCGTTTTGCTTTCAGTGATTGTATTAATTAAAATACACTGATTGTACTTTTCCAAGTAAATTTTGTATTTAAAGCAATTTTACACTAATAATTGGGAAGACTTCAACGAAAAAAATGCATCCAAGTTTTGTATACAATTTCGCTTGTAGGAAATAACTATAATACAATGCGGTTCGAAACATTTTACCGTATACATAAAAATAAAGAATAAGGTTACCCAAAGGGATTTCAATATTTAACCCAAACAATTAAATTCAATATTCGGCACGAATGACCACAAAATGTTATTTGTATTCG
>JAHWXV010338386.1:0-10749 GCA_024586415.1 Phrixothrix hirtus
ATTGCAATGAATCATTTGCGGATTACATCATCTATTTTATTACAAAGAAAACATTCTAGATAATTCTCGAAATTTCCATTTCTAATTTTTGTTACAATATTTTCGATAATACAGACATTGTATAACTGAAATTTCTGTGTTCCTCGACTTCAAAAATAAATATATTACGTATTGCAAACTCAACTGTTCTACAACAAAACATCATTCTTTTTCACCAATCAACACAATATGTAGGGATGTGAATGGCTATTGTCGAATGTTTTATTTACGGTTATTTAAAATGCATTAAAACATATTGAGATAGCCTTTTTTAATTAGTAATTTTTAATTTGTTTTTTAAATTTTAGTTAAAAATATTTAACATCGTATGAACCCAACTTATGTTACTTTTTTACTTTCTCTTACGCTATATGAAATATAGGTAAAAGAATAGTTTTCGTCCAAAATTTTTTATGTCGAAATTTTAGTGTAAATACACGTTTTCGAGTTCCCTGAGTGCGAAAATTATGTTTTTGGAAATTGGTCGTGTGTGCGTGCGTACGTGTGCGCGCGCGTACACGTATATGCGCGTTAAATAACTTTCACTTTTACAAAGCCGTTTTACCACGACGTTAAATTTTTTTGATAAATATCTTCATGTTATTAATATTTGTACTCACTTGTGTTGTGCATAATTGAAATTTTGTGAAAATAGTTAAGAATCTAAATGGTTATTAATAAATTTCATACAATTTTGCGTAATTTGTATGTTCATACAAATTAATGTAAATAAAACTTTTGTCAACTTAAGATATTTATCAAATAAATTTATATTAATTAATGCGTAAATAATTATAATTAACAGGCAATAGTGGTTTACTACATACAAGCAAACGTAGATAGTTTAAAGAAATACGTCCGACTACTTTTTATTAGAACAGTTGGCGACCGTAACTCGACAAAATACTCTAATAGTAAGGGTAACATGATATTTTTTCAACAAAAACAAAGTTGTATTTATGTTTTTAAATACGTTTCATGGTAAAGGATATTCAGATCTGTCCCGTGATTTACAAAAAGTTTTTTCTACATTAGATTAAAATTTCCACAGATTTGTTCGTAAAGGCCCTGAGTACACGTGGGTTAAATATTGCTCTCTATATTTCAGACACCCTATTTTATGATACAAGTGTAAAAGTCAGCCTTTAAAGCATACTCAACGGATTTAAGGGCACAATGTGTAATTATTTGCGAAATAGATAAAATTAAAAATTAAAACCAAATCAAAATCTCTTTTTATTTAAAACGTAATATCTGATATTTACACAAATAATGGGATGTCGATAGCAACGTGTAAATAAAATTATTACAATCGTTACCTAGAAGCCTTTAAAGCATGGCGTATTTTAAAGGTCTTTTGATGCACGCTGCGAAGGTGTATAAACAAGGATTATGATGCAGGTATAATAAAAAATCTTGTAATGTTTGTTCTATATTAGAATTAGTAAATGTAGGAAATAAATTATCACATATTCCAAACTAAAATGCTCAAATGTCTTTATTCGTTCTTTCCAAAACATAGTGAACCTACTTCGTACATGTACATACGCGTCTAACTTATGATGGGGAAAACTCTCTCCACAGCTATTAATAAGTTTAATAGAAGATTATTTCAATGTAGACGACAAAAAAGTATCAAACTATCATGTTTTCTTCATCTACATGTTCTAATCTATTGATGTTACTAAAAGTGACGAAAATAAATAATATTTGACATAAGCCTGCTATATACTTTAAAAAAATACATATTAGAAAAAATGATTTTCCCACGGCTAGATACGAAAATTATTGTTTCCAAACAATCAGGCAGCCGCGAAAGATAGCAATATTACATAGCGTGCGTAATAATAACGCAAGTATTGTTATGATTTCTTTGCAATTTTATTGTCAAATCACGGATGGCATTTTTGTTTAGAAGCTCTTAAATAACTTGTCTTACTTAAAAGCATTCAATTTAATTATTTTAATTAAAAAGTAGAAAATATGTATAGTAATAGAAATAGTGACAGTAATTGTTCCGTTATAATTACAATTGTTTACACTAAATTAGGTTAATTGAATTATACCGTTTATTGTAAGAATTTTTATATTTCCGTCATATAAATAAAAGTTTTTCAACTAATACTAGATTCTAAAGTAGTCATATTTGTGGTCATGGGAAAAGTAACGTGCATAACTCGTTCGAAAGTGACATACACGGTACTCAATAGTTGTTGCACGAGGCATAGAGTATGTTTCCATACTCGTTATGTAATATACTATTTTGTACTTCCGTCCCGTATCATTAATTTTTTGATCAAAATAATGGCGACCAGAAAGATGCCATTTTCCCAATCACTGCAGAAAACGCAAACGTGATATTCCATTAGCAGCTAGATTCATTGTTGCGTAGTAAGCACATTATAATATGGCAGCTATAGGTTACTATATAACGAATGATGGCATATTTAAATAAATATCAAATATTGTAATATTTATTTAACAAATTATATTCATGTCGGCACAAAAAAATTTCCGTATTTCACGTCCAGAAAATTCTTTTCAAATACTCCCTTTTTGCAGGTCTCGCCTATGGCTCAGCCTGCAACTTTACTCATACTTGAAAAATATCATTTTCTGGACTAGTGATACAAATAATAACTATTTGCTTATTACTAATTAATTTGTGATTTAAGCATACAACAACGCCTTATAGTTTGTATAACCGATTTTTTAAAAATTCGCATAACTTCATTTTAAAAACGTGTTAATTTGTTTCAGAAGGCAAGAATGAACTACATTTGTGTTGCGTTGCTATTTTCTTTCTTATCTATTAATTTGGTTAATACCAAGAATTGTTGCAAAGGAAAAAATGTAATAAACAATGGAATGTGCGAGGATGGTTCCAAAATTATCAATCTGGATTGTGAAAAGAAAATACTATTAGCACCAACACAAAAAGAAAACATAATTTTTGATACAGATAAAAACGATGTACTTAGCTACACTAATGATGAGGAAGCTGGATACGTTGTAGTACAACCAAACATGTATGCCATGGATTTTATATATGTGTGCATTTATTATATTTAGCATACATAAAATTTAGGTACTGTATGGCAACGTTAGAAGAAAATGGAACTGATGTAGCCATTATATGCGTGGAAGAAGAAAACCATCCAACAAAAGAAGTGGGAAAGCTAGCACTTATAATTATAGAACTACTATCATATTTAATATCCACAATATTCTTTGTAATTATATTGGTAGTATATATATGTCTTCCGGAATTACAAGATATAGAGGTAACAAAATACAAACCTAACTTCCTAAATTCATAACCATTTATTTTAGGGAAAGTGCATCATTAACTTTGTACTAGCACTGACTTTGACATATTTTTCTGCATTTTTAGCGATCATATCAATATCTGTTTCACCACAAACATGTGATATAATGTCATTTATACTTAATACTTGCTTATTATGCGTTTTCAACTGGCTACTTATGTTGTCATTCCATATTTGGAGAATTATTGTGTAAGTTGATAAAGTGACATTTCTTGTGTTTATATTCTAATCAGATTTGTATACGCAGAAGAACTTGATTTCTGCATATTAAATAAACTAAAAATCATACCAAACTGATACGAAATAAATTTATTTATCTTAATTTTAAATTATATCTTTTTGAGAGTCGGCTTCCTCACCATCACTTATATGCACATTTCCTTCGCTTTAACTATATTAAAATTATTTCTTTTAATTTTAGAAGACCTACTTTTCAAGCACATCTGAACTGGTTTATAATTTACATGTGCGATGGGTACGGAATTCCGCTACTATTATTAATCGCTGCCTTAGTATCCCATCTTACTAACACTAGTAATTTACCAGGTATTTCTGACACGGAATGTTGGCTAGAAGGTAAGAGCATTTTCTTTTAATATTATAAAGTTTTGTCGGATAATAGTACAGCTTCTTGATTTAAATTTATTCGCAAACTTGTACAAAAATTTGAGAAGTTTTGGTCTTTAATAGAATTTTCATAAGAGAATGTATCGTGAGAATTGTTAACCAGAACCGAATACTGGTATTGGTCTCTATTTTTAAACTTATCTTTTCATACCACAAATGTTTATTTATTTATTTTAGGAAATCCTAACTTTTAAAGTTCATTATACAATTTGCGCAATGTACCATAACATTATTTTTCAGTAGTTGGATATAATTAAGCACGATATTTGCAATTTCTATATTAACAGAAATGTTAATATCATTTGCTTTGTAATTTACAGCTAGGTATGATTTCCTATTTTAATTTTGATAAATTGTATTTTAATAATTTATAATGAATACTAATTGCTAATTTAAAAATACATATGTGTAGATGATTTACTTAATTTGAAACAATGTAAGGTTATATTTCAACAACAAACCACAACTCTGAATACCTCAATTATATATTCAGCATGGTATGTTATGAGGGCATTCTGATAATTAGCCGGTTTCCAAGAGATTGCGCCACTGATCACCGAAAGTATATCATTTCTATCAAATACAATCTGTTAGTAGGCTGCATGTACATTTTTAGCGCTATATGTCATTTAGTTTATGTTTGGCAGCCATAAAAAGCGAACAACTTGTGATGGTGTTAAAATAATGAATAAAAACGAATTTCGTGCATTGATTAAGCATTATTTTTTGCGTGGAAAAACCACGAAAGAAACAAAGGAAAAGCTTGATAAATATTATGGAACATCTATTCCACCGAATTCAACTGTGATTTATTGATTTTCAGAATTTAAACGAGGTCGTACAAGCACAATTGATGAACATTGTTCAGGTCGACCAATCGAAGTGACCACCAAATAAATGATCGATAAAATCCATGATATCGTTTTGGAAGATCTACGAGTGAAAGTGCGTAAGATAGCTGACATCATAAACATCTCAAATGAACGTGTGGGTAACATTTTGCATGAACATTTACACATGAAAAAGCTGTCAGTAAGATGGATACCGCGTTTGTTGACAATGGAACAAAAACGCAATCGTGTGGTCATTTGAAAGCAATGTTTGGCAATATTTCATCGTAATGCAGATGAATTTTTGCATAGATTCATAACCATAGATGAAACGTGGATCCATCACTACACACCTGAAACAAAACAACAATCAAAACAATGGGTTGAAGCTGGTTCAAGTGCACCAAAGAAAGCAAAATAGTTGACTCAGCTAGAAGCAAGTTGAAATAAAGAAAAAAACGACCACATTTGGCAAAAAAGAAAGTGTTTTTTCAGCATGACAACGCACCAGTTTACACATCATGGAAAACTCAACAGAAATTGGATGAACTACGTTACGAATTGCTTCTGCATCCACCATATTCTCCTGATCTAGCTCCCTGTGACTACTTCCTGTTCCCAAACCTGAAAAAATGGCTTGATGGAAAGAGATTCAAATCAAAAGAGGATGTTGAATGGGAAACCGATGCATATTTTCAATGACTTGATAAATCATAGTACAAGGATTGCCTAATGAAATTGGAAAAACGTTCGACTAAATGTATTCAGCTAAAAGGAGACTATGTCGAAAAATAAAATGAAATTTTGAAGAAAAAGTTGTATTCTGATGTTCAAACCGGCTTTTTATTAGACCGCTCTCGTATTAGAACTATTATTCCCTACAAATTCACTAAAATTAAATAGGTAACATAACTTATTATGCCTAGCGAAAATGCAGTATTCTATCTAACAATGCCTACCATAGCATACTACTTCAGTCACGAAAAAACGTCTTAAATTCATAAGGTTCAGTCACAGAATTTTGAAATCATTAAAGATAATAAGCCGCAGTCATCTTGTTATCACTGTTTTGACATCGCTGTTTCGTCAAGGACTCTTCCATGTAATCGTATTACCTCTGTCAAATTATGGTAAAAGTTAAGACTATGATCTTATATTATAGTCCTTCGTTTAAAATAAAATAAATCTAGCGCCCAAGAAAACTAAACGTGGTGCAAACAAGTAATAGTTGCAATTTGTTTGAGATTTTTAAAATATTCTTAATTAATTTTAAGGCTGTTTAGTTTCTTATTTTCTTTATTTTTGCGGAATTTTTATGGTACTGCACTTGTTATTTTTAAAGGGCAACCCCTTTTTTGGGAACATTAACTTTGAGTATATCAGGTGCGAGCAAATCCTTTGTTTGAATCTTATAACCTAATACTGCAAATGTTTTGAAAATAATTATGAATAGTTGGTTGTAAAAGGATTTTTATTTTCTAACAGTTGAAGTTAAAATTGACCGCATAATTTAATTGCGCTATATAATATTTATATTTACACGTGATTTATACGTTCGTCTATCGTGGAGTGGTTAATAGATTTGGATAGAAAGCTTCACATCATCAGCATAAACATAGAATAACTCCAGCCTGTATTGGGAAATTAGTATTTATTTACTACCTCCGGAGTAACTTGTATTTTAGAAAGAACCTATCTTCAGATCATTTATTATGAAAATTCTTTGTGGAACATCTTCGAAGCTAACTTAATTCTTGTAAACGCACAGTAACTTGTAAGTGATTTAAACCGTAATAAATCACTATTATCACAACCAAAAGGATACTACAATATTTCTCAATTTGTCCTTTTATACCTTTTGGCTGTTGCTATGACAACTTTTTCTTGTATCTTAATTTACCAATTGGAGGCGCGGATTTTAAACTATGTCTTTCTCACTTAGTTCTTACTTTCTTAAAATGTTCGTTTAGATTTTTAATCCTTTTACAGATTTTCTGTAAATTTATTTTGTTGGAACGTCGTTTGTGATTACTAACAGAGGTTTTTACTTTTAATTCTAAAGTTCTATGGACTGAATTAAATATGCTCCTTTGTCAAAGCGAGTTTTCTTAGGGCAACACCTTGTGTATTTACATAAATGGCTGCCGATTTTATTTCCTATGTAAATCTTTATTAAAATAAATTTCCATTAAGGATTTATTTTATTTTTCTATATTGATGGCAAGCCATTTTTATATTTGAATTGACGTGCAATCAAGTATGTGGAAGAAACAGCACGGAAGTTCAGCAATAAACAGTTCTAATAGCCTGTGTTCATATTATTCAGCGCGATCCTATAATTTATATTAATAAGAAGTGCTTTATAAAATTCTCAGCTTTTATTTACTTTTTAGTTATTTTAAACGTAAACATCTATGTAAGTTGTTGATTATCGGGGTTGGCAGGGTTAGTAATTAAAATAAATTACTGTATTCGCGTGTTAAAGCTTACGCAATTGTAGGTTTTAGGATGTTTTCGGTGATCAAACTGTGCCCAACTTGTTATTGCTACTAATCCGGAGGGATAAATTCCTTTGTTCGGACAATGAATGAACTGTACCGCAAACTTATTACTCGAAGATAATCTCAGTATACTTTACTTTATTTATTTAATTTTGAATTTGTGGGTGTCACCAAAATTTTTATTTAATTTACGGCATATACCTGATAAGTAACAAAGTTTGAATTTCATACATTTATTAAATGCCAAATTTAAACACATTTAAAACACGTACATAGGTATACAAATATGCAAAGCAAATGTTCACAAATAATTAAAATAATATTTACGTTTATTTTGAGAACGATAATTGTAACAGTCACCCATCAAAGTTACTTGACACGTAAACCCTGCTGAACTCCAGAGATTTTCTCTAATAACTCGCTTCAGTACATTTTTTTAGGTAAACCTCTAAGTTCACCTAAAAGGATATGAAGGACACAAGAACCGAAGCAAGTTTCAAAAAAATTGTTAAAATGTTTTCGAGAAAATCGCAAAAAAATTAAAAGTCGCAAAAATAAAGTGGCACTTCCGGTCATTCAATTTCAACTAAATTCTTGCCGTTTCATGTACAGAAGATATAAAACATAAATACAGTTTTCTATTTTCATATAATGATTACTTTTTGAGAAATGTTGTTCACAATTAATACTTCAAGTACTTCCGGTTACTCGATTTTCAAAAATTTATTAGAGAAACTCCTTGCTTAACATAAAACTAAATTAAGTAGCTAAGAAACATACTAAGTTTAAAAAAATGGTTATAGTCGATTTCAAGAAAACCGTGAAAATGAAGAATTTGAAAATTATCTAAACATGACAGAAATAAAGTGGTATTTCCGGTTATTTGATTTTAACCAAATTCTTTATTTAGCAGAAAAAGGCGGTTATAACCCCAAATATAAATTTTCATTTAGTTAGAGCTTTTAGTTTCATAGTTATTGAATTCCGAGTTAATAGTGAAAGTACTTCTGGTTACTCCATTTACAAAAAACTTTCTAAGTAACCGCCTAGATTACACGGAAGGGTCTTGAATGCTTAAGAAATACAATACATTTGAAAAAAATCGTTAGAGCCGATTTCGAGAAAATGTCGAAAAACGAAAAATTCGAAAAATATCTAAAAATAACAGGAATAAAGTGGTACTTACGGTTATTCAATTTTAACCAAATTCTTGATTTAGTACACTAATGTGATTGTGATCTTAAATACAAATTTTCATTCAGCTAGGGTTTTTAGTTTTATAGTTATTTTGATCAGACTTAACGGCAAAACTACTTCCGGTTACTTGACTTACGGAAAAGTTTATGGAAAACCACCTAGATTATATGAAAGGGCATTGAATTTCTAAGAAATGTAGTAAAAAATCTCAAAAAACCAAAAAATGATAATGGTAAAGTGGCACTTCCGATTTTTCGATTTTAGTGAAATTGTTACGGTCGCGTGCGACGATAAATAGAAACTCAAATATACAATTGTGTTGTACGCACGCACGCACGCACGCACGCACGCACGCACGCACGCGCGCGCGCGCACACACACACACACACACACACACACACACAGAACAATTTTCAAAAACATGATTTTCGTACTCAGGGGACCCGAAAACGTGTATGTCCACTAAAATTTCGACATCGAAAATTTTGGTCGAAAACAATACTTTCTCTATACTATACTTCATATACGTAAGAGAAAGTAAAAAAATGCACATAAATTCTTACATCTACAAATAGCAATACAATTTTACTACGAATACCATTATCTAAACAAATTGCAATGACCTGTTATGCTAGATCCTTTTAAATCTTTAAATTGCCCAAATAGCACTTGTTTGACTTTTTCTAAAAGTATCCAGCTGCAGGTAGGCATAAATTTTGTCATAAGAAAAATTTACAATATTTTAACTTAAAATAAAACGGTGTTAAAATTTATTTAAAAACTTTGTTTAAAAAAATTATTAGTTTTAAAACTTCAAAGATTTTCACTTACGCAGTAAGATTTTGATTGTTGTTATTATCATATGATTGGATGATAATCTATCTTCTTTCTGTTTATTTTCATTCAAACAGAATTGGATTTTACGATTTAGTTTCCATACCAATTTATGTACTGGTTGGTAACTCCTCGATTTCTATCTTTTGAGAGAAGCGTGTTCTTTCACGAAAACTCCCATTTTATAAAATTACATTAAGTTTTATAAATATATTGACGGCGCTCTGAACACTTTAATTTGTTGCTGTTATCGATTAGTTTCAAATACTTGAACATTTCCGAGAGCAGTGACTTATTCAGACTTTACATGTTTACCATCAAAATGATCTGCTTGCAAGTTTCCCACTGGTTGCTTAGATTAACCTCCGCGTGTTCTACGTAAGTAAGATGATTTTGTTTGTAACGTTGTGCTTTTATAACTTTTTTAAAATTCCCTTCCTGCTGCTGCACTGACCAATCATAAGGCTCTTAAATTTAAGAAACTGCGTGCGTGCCTTGTTGAAAAACCGTTTGAAGTTCCGTTAGATATTTGCGTCCTTTCGTAGCGTTCCGTGTTTTACAGCTTAGGTTAGTAAAGTATATGACACCATAATTTTCGGAAGATTCCTTGCTTTGTAGATTTACTGCTTGCGAGACCTTTCGGTGTTCAATATACAATTTGAATTTGTCCCTTCGATTTTTAAATTCTTTTGCACTATGAATTACATACCCAAACCCGCGTTTTTTTAAATAATGAAGCACTTTTTACACTTCACTAAATTTTTATTTTATAGTCTGAGAACTACGGTTTTAACTTAGAAATATTATTAAGTAATTTCTACTTAAAGTAACATTTTAGAAATTTGAAATAGGTGATAGCTTATTTCAATTTTCTAATGTGAGAACTAAGTAATTTTTATACTTGTTAATTACGAGGGTCTAACAAAGTTATATTGTACATATCAAATTATTAATACATAATGTATGTACAAATAGCTAATGATTTATAAAGTTCAAGCTTCCAAAAACTGCAGAAAATACGCGAACTAAATGTATTATCAATTGGCGATTTACATTTCTAGTGGTGGCGATCAGCATCAAAATGGCCGTTAATGGAGGTATATTTAGTATAAATTTATTTTTTTTATTTTTAATTTCTTATTTGTTTGATAATAACTTTATTGAAAGTGATATTTCAACGATTATAATAAGGTTATTACAAAAAAAGCAATGTAGGAATAGTAAAACTGCGAGCTATACGTTCTTCAATAATTTTAAATACAATCATGAAGTGGCGCTTCACTAAATGTAAATCTCCAATTGTAGTAGTCAATCATTTGCGTTTTATATATATATATATATATATATATATATATATATATATATAAAATATATATATATATATATATATAA
>JAHWXV010338438.1:0-11010 GCA_024586415.1 Phrixothrix hirtus
GCAACATTTCCATCAACGCCTCCATATTTTGTTTTTCGGCGCTTCTTGTCACTGGCATATAAAAACAATTAACACTAGCTTTTAATTAATAATAGTCTGTCAGTTCAACTTTAAAAAGAACAAACCCGACGCCTGGCACAAATGTAACTATACTAGTTAATTGTTTTATAATGTTTATTTATTTTCACTAAAAATTATAATTAACTATATGCACTAAATTATTTTAATGTTTAATTATTTACAACCCACTAGCAGCAAACATTTATAATTGTATTTATATATACTTATATTTATATCAGTAATGCACAAGATTCTAACAAAAACTAACTAGGAGAATTTAATATACTGCTTATATACGAAATATAATTCTAGAAATAATAGAAATGGAATATTTCGAAATATTACTTATAATAGTGATGTAATGCCATGACTCATTACTGACCTAATCTAATTGACAGGCAAATTACTGCAATGAGTCATTTGCGGATTACATCATCTATTTTATTATAAAAGAAAACATTCTAGATGATTCTAGAATTTTAGATTTACTGTTTCTAATGTTTGTTACAATATTATCTACGTTTCTTTTGGGAACGATAATTGTAACGGTCACCCATCCAAGTTATCGAACACGTAAAACCCTGCTTAACTCCAGAGATTTTCTCTGATAACCCGTTTCAACACATTTTTTTTGGAAACCCTCTAAGTTCACATAAAAGTTCTCAAGTTTCAAAAAAAATGTTATAAATGTTTTCGCGAAAATCGCTGAAAACTTAAAAATCTCAAGAATAAAGTGGCAATTCTAGTCACTGGATTTTAACTAAAATCTTGCTGTCTCGTGTACACAAGATATAAAACATAAATATGGTTTGATATAATGATTACTTTTCGGTATACGTTTTTCACAACTAATACTCCAAGCACTTCTGGTTACACGATTTTTCAAAATTTATTAGAGAAACTCCTTGGTTAATATAAAATTAAATCGTTCTAGCCTATTTCATCAAAATTGTGAAAATAAAGAATTTGGAAAATATTTTAAAATGGCAGACATAAAGTGGTACTTCCGGTTATTTGATTTAAACCAAATTTCTGGTTTTACAGAAAAATGCGATTATGACCTCAATTGTAAATTTTCATTTAGCTGGCGCTTTTAGTTTCATAGTTATTGTATTCAGAATTAACAGTGAAAATACTTCCGGTTACTTGATTTACACAAAAATTTTCTGCGTAATCACCTAGATTGTATGGAAGGGTCTTATATGCTCAATAAATGCAATAAATTACAAAAAATCGTTATAGCCGATTTCGAGAAAGTCTCAAAAAACAAAGACTTAGGAAAAAATCCAAAAATGACACAAATAAATTCGTACTTCCAGTTACTCGATTTTAACCAAATTCCTAATTTAGCACACCACGGTTATTGTGACGCTAAATATAAATTTTTATTTAACTAGGATTTTTAGTTTCGCAGTTATTTTATCTTGATTTAATTGCGAAAGCACTTCCGGTTATTCGATTAACGGAAAGTTTTATGAAAAATTGCCTAGATTATATGAAAGGGCGTTGAATTTCTAACAAATGTAGTAAATTTAAAAAAAGTGTTACAACCGATTTCGAAAAAATCTCAATAAACCAAAAAAATGCAAGAATAAACTAGCACTTCCGGGTTTTCTATTTTAGTAAAATTATTGCGGTCGCATGTCACATTTGATAGAACCCCAAATATGAATTTTTGTTTCGCTAGGACATTTGGTTTTCCAGTTATCACGTTGACAGGCACACACACACACACACACACACACACACACACACACACACACACACACACACATACACACACACGCGCGCACACGCGCACCCGCGCACCCACGCACGCACGCCGCAAACTCGCACGCATGCACCCGTGCGCGCTCGCGCACATGCACGCAAGTACGTACGCACCCACGCACGCACGTGCACACGCGCGTACGCACGCACACATACAAACACACACACACACACACAGAGAGAGAGAGAGAGAGAGAGAGAGAGAGAGACAGCAGACTAATTTCTAAAATACAATTTTGAAACTCAGGGGACCTGAGAACGTGTACAATTTCGGCATTGAAATTTTGAACGAAAGCAATATTTGTGCTTTTACCTACATACATATATTTCATATAGCATAAGCGAAAGTAAAATTATAACTCATTAATCGGTATCTGCTTTTATTTTAGCAATTACAGTAAGGTATGAATTTCATTTGGCTTAGATTTTCATTCTACAATTATAATTATGCGATATTATTACTAATAATATTATATTTCATCTGAAGTGTAAATTTTAAATATATTAAATACATGTTCCCAATTTCTAGGCATAGTTTGTCTAGTTAAATTACCCTTTTACAGTATATTGTGTTAAACCAAGTAAAAGTTGTGTAACATTTGTAAGAACCAGAATGCGTTATTTTATTCTTCGTAACATCCAATATAACAGCAGTAAGATTGTTGAATATGTTGTCAGTTGCACTTGTAAGGGGCTGTGACATGGTAGTTAATGGCGCTTGCTTTTGTGTTCAATACCATACAACTCGAATGCAATAAGGGATTTTACACAAAGTTATCGGGCATCATATGTGAACTAATTGAAGTTTTACATTATAATGTCAAGTTTTCAAGAACACAGAAACAGTACAATACTTAGAACGTATTACCTATAAGACAGCATGGTTTAAAATGGTTGACGTACATTTACAAAGGCTGACGATTAATAGATAGATAATATTTCATGCAGATTTTGCATTTATTTTTATGTTTAAATCATGTTTATTTTAATGTTTTAGTACGGGTCATAGCTTTATCGAAAGTAGGTTTATCGTGTTTATTATTTTATAATGTTTCAAATGTGCAATACAAAGTGTTGATTGTTTACCTAAACATTCGTGATTATTTAGCATTAATAATAAATATGAACTTGAATTATTTTATAAATGTTGCTTGTTTAATTGGAGTTATTATTCGACTATTTGATGCTCATTTTATAAACATGTGTGAATCTTAAAATTTACATAATAAAGGAACAAACAAAAATGATTGTCAAATACAATAAAATGGTAACTAACTTAATTCACAACAGCCAATTTATAGTACCTACGACAACGTTATTATATAGCAACAGATGAACACTAGAATCTTAAACCTACAATGTTTATTGCTTTGGTTCTTATAAGCTACTGTAGGGCCTTAAATACATTTGACTAGCGTTTCACTAATTTCTCGAGTGGAATTAGTTATTTTAACACAAAAATTAATATTTTTCATTTTTATTTCTTTAATTGATCATAATGCAAATGCTTGTCATCGTTCATTTATTAAAATTTTGAAATATTCTGGAGCTGGTCAGATGATCGCATTAGGGTTAGAATGTGGTATGCATTCTATTTTGGATTTGTTTCCTATAAAATGCACCATGTTTTGTTAGCAATCATTTCAGGACAGTTAACCTTCACGCAAGAAAATAGGTGATCTGTTAACTTAATTGTGTGATGTGCTGCAGGCTTTAATTTATTTAATAAGTTAATAAGCTATATCGGTTTTGTATCAGATAATGCGCTGTTACTTAGATTTGCACTTATGTTATCTCCCCAATTATTCATTGAACCCCAAGGGCCATACCAATAATAAACTGTAAAGCTCCTAATGAAATTAGTACGTTAACTTGTTTAAATGTGGATTCAGCAGCGAATATTTTCTTAATAAAAAATAGATAATAAACAAATTAGTCAACATCTTCAAGCTGCTAAGTCTATAGCAGTTTTATATAAATTATGTGACAATTGAGGAGGTCCATTTTAAAATTCACCTTGTCCAGTATAAGTAACTTTTCAGAAAATTGAAAAAATGGAATTTATTGTTATGTTTGGGTTTTTAGCGCAATTTTTTGGTTAATATGGTGGCAAAATATTACTTTAGGAATAAAAACACTTCCAATGAAAAATTCGTTATATAGGATGTTAGAAAAACTAGCTCTAATTTTGGATAAAGAGAGTTTTGGAATGATATTCTGGATAACACAAGTTATGGAGTGACTTAATTATGTAAATTAAACTTTTATTGAAAAGTAACGTTACTATACCTACAAAAGAAATGTAATAATACATTTTTTATAAAAAAGCACTAATTGTGAGTAATACTTTCATTATTGACTTATAAATAACTACATATATAGTGCCCGAGTGTGTCAGTGCATTACGTATACTTCCTAGTAGTCGCGGCACGGACAATTACGTGCTGGCATGCAGAGTAACCCCTTCATGATAGGCAGCTTAGTCTGTGTAGAATAGCGTTAGGCATGCCTGGGGTAAAGCTGGGATTGTGACTGCGCTTGTAGCACGTAGACTAAATACGTCAGCACTGACCGGTATGGTGTTAATTCCGTAAATAGGGAATGCTACATCGACAAAGGGTGCGATCTAGGCTAGCAACCAGGTCTACCTTTAAACAAAACATTGCTGAAGAGAACACAAGAAAAGTCTCGGACAATCAAAGCCATGGTGGGCGGCTGAGATTGAACAAGACTGGTCCACCTTGGAATAAACGCGAGAAAATGGAATGGAAAGTGATAATGTGGAACGTAAGAGGGATGTATCGAGATTTTGAGTGAATTGAGAGAGAAGGTTAGATGTGCTGTGTGTGAGTGAAACTAAGTGGAAAGAGAAAGAAGTGGTAGAGATGGATGAGGGAAGTGTAGGTTTATGATCTAGAGTAGAGAGCTGGACGCATGTTTCAAAGGAAGTGAGATTGATTTTGAGCAAATTTGCTAAATCGCATGGGGAGTATGAATTGGTGTCTCCACGGCTACTTTGGGTTCGAATGAAGATAGGCATCAGGAAAGTAGTGGTTGTAGCGCGTTATGCTCCGGTGAATGGTGATAACCAGGGTGAATGTGAAACATTTTGGATAGAGTTAGAAGGGTTCTTAATGCATGTCACGTGAATGATAATGAAGAGATAACATTGATCGTGTAATTGGCACTTACGGCGATCCCATAAAGAATGAGAATGGGGTAGCGTTAGTTGGGCTATACTTAAAAAAGGGCATGCTTTTATCGAATACGTGGTTTAAACATAAGGATATCCATTTGTGTACGTGGCGAAGAGGAGAATCTAGAAGCATAATTGATCTAATCGTTTATGATGAGAGGTTACGTGAATTGATAAAAGACACACCAGTGATGAGAGGTTCTGAATGTGGGACGGGTCATTTTCTGGTAATGTCAAAAATTGAGATTGGTAGAAAGTGGGTATATAAGAAGAAGGAAGTTGTAAGAAAGAGTAGAGTGAAAGCGGAAAGATTGCAGGCGGAGAACGTGGGAGTAGAATACGTACAAAACCTAGAGAAGAGAATGTTGTCAGAAGAATCTGGATGGAAGTATAAAATTGGAAAGGGTGGCATCGAATGTGCATGGAAGAGGTTGAAAGGCCTCGTGATAGAGCGTGCAACTAAAGTATATGGAGTGAATACGACTGGAAAGTCGAAAAGGAGCGCATGGTGGAATGATGCCGTGAAAGATGCAGTAAAGGAGAATAAAAAAGTATATAAGAGAATGATTGGAACCAAAGATGAGAAAAACAGAATGGATCTACTGAAAGCTATCGGATCAAAAAGAAGCGTGCAAAGCAAGCTGTGAAGGAGAGCAAATGGACTTTTCGGGTGAAGGAGGGAGTAAGAATGCAAAATGATTTTGATGTTAATAAAACATTACTTTGGATGTGGGTACGGAATGCAAGGCAGGATGTAAGAAAACGAGTAAACGAAATATGGAATAGTGGGAATAAAATGGAGTGGGATGAAAGTAAAGTGATATTGCGTCGAAAAGAGTATTTTAAAGGTCTGTATGTCAATAAGGATACTGGGATAAGTGTGAATGTGGGAAATGCTGGAATAAATAGAATTAAAGAGAAAGATTGGAGCATATGCGTGGAAGCAGTACGAAATGTAATAAAAAGTGTTAAAAATGGGAAGTCTGCTGGTGTAGATGAAGTTACTAACGAAATGTTAAAGTATGGCTGTATGCATTTAAGCAAATGCTTGTGCAAACTATTTAATGCTCGTGTTCAATTAGCAAGAGTGCCAAAGGACTGGAAGAGTACTATGATCGTGCCTCTGTTCAAATGCAAATGTGGTAGATATGAATGCAAGAAATATAGAGCTATAAGTCGTTAAGTGTAGCTGGGAAGGTGTTTGGTAGAATTATAATTGATAAAGTTCGCAAAAATACTGAAAGAAAGATATGAAATGTACAGGGTGGGTTCATGCCTGGATGCGGGTGCGTGGATCAAATGTATAGTCTGCAGCAAATGACCGAGAAGCGTTTACATGTTAATGAGAAAATGTATTCTACGTTTGTGGATTTATAGAAAGCGTATGATAGTGTAAATAGATGCAAGTTATGGGCAACTCTGACGGAGTATGGTGCAAAGGGAGAACTACTGAATGCAATAAAAGCAATGTATGACGGAAACAGAGCGTGCGTGAGTACTTCTCAATAGAGCAAGGTGTCAGATAAGGATGTGTGATGTTTCCTTGGTTGTTTAATATATTCATGGATAAATGGGTGAAAATTGCATGTGAGGACTTCAGTGGTATAAATATAGGCAGCGAAGATGTAAAAGAGTTGATGTATGGAGATGATGCAGTACTAGTAGCTAAACTCATGAGCCAAATGCAACGAATGTAGAATAAATTTGTATAAGTGAGTGAAAGAATGGATCTGAAAATCAATAGTGGTAAAACAAAGGTAATGCTTTTCAATAGGAATGATGGAAAGGAAATATGTCAGCTGAAGTTGGGTAGCGAGATAATTGAACAAGAGGATAAGTTTGCTTACCATGGCAGAATGTTTGCAAATGATAGGCAGTTAAATTGAAAACAGAGCGAATGCAGGTAGGAGAATAATTGGCAGCATGTGGTCAGTAACGCAGACTGAACAGTTAAGCATGGAAGCAAAGAAGGCTGTGTACAATAGTGTATCTGTTCTAACTGTTGTATTTGGCAGTGAGACTTGGGTATTTCAGAAGAAGCATATGAGTAAAATAAATGCCGTAAGTATGAGGTGCCTAAGAGCTGCATGTGGCAAAACGAGACGTGACAGAGTAAAGAATGAATGGGTGGTGGATGCGTGCCAGGTGAAGGAGACACTGCCTAAACTGTACAAAAGAAGTGCGTTAAGATGGTGTGGACATGTAGAACAAATTAGTATTGAACGCTTAACAAAGAGAATGTATGAAAGGGAAACTAGGTAGGGGTAGACCGAGAAAGAGGTGATTGAATATGATTGAAGAAATTTTAAACGGAAAGAGAATAAAAAACGCAAAGCATAGGGAGCTTGCCAAAAACGTTGTATGAATTTAATGGAAGCAAAAGAAGTGCGTAAGGACAGAAAGGAATAGAGAAAAATAGTGAATGGGTGATAGTAGTGATAGTAGCATTAATAGGTGATAGTGCGCTGGTGTGGATACTGTAGTGTGCTGGAAGTTTTGGTGAGGGGAGGTGGAAATGAGAGTGGTTGGTGTATGGGTGCATGCAGTGATTGTGAAGGTGGAGGCTTGTTATTGGGTTTTGCCTACTCCGCTAAGGGAATGGCATGATTGGTAGTAGTAGTAGTAGTAGTATTTATAGCAATTTTAGTTTCTTCTTCGTTACACCACTTTTCACACAATTCATTTTCTCCATGTTCTTGGACTTCTTCCTCCATTGGTGGCATACCTTCCTGCATTTCAACAAATCGTTGGTAAAAGTCTAGCTCTTTAGCATTGCTCTATTCTGTTCTAAAGTGTGCCGTAAGTAATTTCTTTATGTCTGCAAGCTTTTTAGGATTAATTTGGATACCCTTTTCAATAGGAGAAACAACAGTAGCGTGAGTGATCCTTTTTCCTCTTTTAAAAATGCTTTTGTTTTCAGCCTTGTCTACTTTATAATTTTGTTCTCCTCTTACAGTTAAGTAATTATTTTTTTGTCGATCTATCACAATTATGAATCTTTTTATCTTGGAAAATTTGAAATACCATGACTTGGCGGTTTTCAGATGACATTTTGCCAACTGTTTCCAGTCTCTTACATTGCATTCTTCTAATCTGTATACAGTGCCATACTTTCTAAACAAATTAATGTAGTCATTTGGGTCGGTAATTATAGCAATTTTTCTCATTTTTTTTTCAATTCTACCAAAGATTCTATCTGATTTGTAATAGTGTAATAGTGTCCCCTTGTTAGAAACATCAATTCAATTTTAACTGTATTTGCAGGTGCATAAAGGTGCAAATAGAACAGGTACATTGCAATTATGGTAGAATTACAGTTGTGTCCTCTACACCCATCAGCACAGAGTGTTATTTTAGAATAAGTAGGTAGATCAGTTGACGATAAAGGATGAAAAACTGCCGAGGCAATCTCATTGGATCCTATATAAAATTGATGATCCATCCATCCACGTGTATATAGAGACGTTTATTTGGGTCAGTTTGGTATGTGATGGACCTTTAGCCACAGTGAAATTGGAAATATATAGTTATCTAATATAATATGCTATCTGATCTTATACTATAGGGTTAATCAAATTTTTCTAATAATCATAGGAGAACGTCACCGTTTCGTTGCTTTTTTCTCTTAATATGTTGGTGAAAGCGTGGGATATTAATTTATGCACTTTTTTCCATTTGCAGTACATTTTTGGCTTCGTTATCCTTTTTGTGTATAATATTGTCGATTAATTAAACTCATTGCGAGCAAGTATCTGTAGCAGCTGCACCAAAGCCAACGTTATATTGTGTAGCAACACTATTACGAAAGAAAATGCTTTTTGCTTTCAAAGACACATCACATATGCTACTATTATACATATCTAGCAACTTTACTGTTGAAAGATTGCACAGAAATTACTGTCTGCTGTTTTTCCACGACAA
The DNA here is from genome assembly GCA_024586415.1 of Phrixothrix hirtus. Lineage (NCBI taxonomy): Eukaryota > Metazoa > Arthropoda > Insecta > Coleoptera > Phengodidae > Phrixothrix > Phrixothrix hirtus. Next base: position 8,948 of record JAHWXV010338438.1, read on the forward strand.
TAGTGTACTTCTGCGCAATTCATTTTCTCAATAAATTTCTTCACTTCTGGTTTTTTTATATAGCTTAGTTGCAATCTACTGCCGCCGCGTTGTTCTATAGGCATGGCCCCGGTATTTAAGAAATTACAAGAAAATTCGGTCTTTAGAGACTTGCAGTATATACAGAAAGGTGTTCTGGCATATCTAATTTTGGAAGGCTTCTGTACCTTTAATTCGAACGAAACATTTTATTGCAACGCCCTTTAGTGAAGCTTCTGATTTTTGAGGCCAGTTACGCTTACCAGTGGAAATATGTTTTAAACTAAAATTATCTTGAGTGATTTTGTTGTAATTCGCATAGAACAAGGAATGGAACTGTTGAGTGTCTCTCATCTTGAGTGTTAAACAACGGTAGGTTTTACCGTTATGTCCACATTCTGGATATTGTGGTGGACTGCATGATTTGTGTCTGAAATGACGAATTATGGGTACATAATAACTAAAATGAAGTAACTAGTCAAACGTAAGTCTTTTCAAAAAATGTCTTTTCAGTTGAAATATTACATATTTGTCTTATAAAAACATAAATCTCCAAGTACCAACCTGTTTACTTTGTCAACGGACTTCTTCCATTTACTTGGATTACTAATCTTCTTTCAACCTTGTCCTGATTCACAGGGTGTTATTGTAAGAGTTTCTATAACTACCATGATGTGCATAATATGGTTTTTATTGCAATTTTTGAACAAAATTATTAGAAATTATTAACAACAACTATGGTTCTTGCCTACAAAACTAAGAAACACAATATGGTAGAGTTGTCGCATAATCAAAACTAGTGCTGCTGATTGGCTCACAGGATAAGAAACGTTTTGGGACAAATTCTAGATCGAATATGACGAGTTTTGGAATGATTCTTACATTTCAGTAGTTATTTTACAAGGGATAAAACACAGATTGGAGCATGAAAAATAATTAGAATACTAGCAACTTACATAAGATATGCATAAACTACAAAATCCCATCAAAATGGGAAAGTGGACATGCCGACTTTTGGAATGGACCTCCACAATTATAGTGCAACATAAATACTTTGTTATCAGTGCAAGTCTGGGCATATGGAACCTTATAAATAATAGTCAATGTATTCAGTGTTTTAATTAGATGGGAATACTCAGATTAGACTTCATAATATTAGAGATCAGATTAAATTGTAATATGTTTAATCGACTTAGTCTTGAATAAAGCTATATTGTAAAAGTTGATGAATATTTCATACGTTTTAATAGGCTTACAAAGTTGAAGCTTAATTAACGCAGTCTGTAGGATCCAAGAAAAATCTAAATTGAAAGAATCTTTCAATAAAATCAAACTTATGTTCACTATTAGAGAATTTTTAGATATACAAAGTATACCGCTCCTACACAAAATATCTTACAACTATGGAGAACGAGGGAGGAGATAAATCGACGTATAATAAAAGTGAAGCAAGAATATGTTACAGTTGTTAGTTCTGTAAATAGCCACATAAAGTCGCACGTGATGTTAGCGAGGCTAGAAATTGTGGTTTACGCATTATTTGTATTTACAAAGAGTGGTATTTTGTTTGTGTCATTTGTTTCATTAACTACTTTATTCATATTTAGTTATAATTATCATAGTTTGTTTGACCGTGTGAAGTAATTAAAGCATTTGAAGATCTCTGTAGTATTTATATCAAAAACGTTAGAAATAAATAACACTTTGTTTTTTGGTTCATAGCTATACCCTTTATTCTAGTACAAAGAGAGTGCGTGAGATCCACATGTAATCTACCAATAGATTATGTATATTATAGTCCTAGTACAACATACAATAAAAAATTTTGACAGATACTAAATATTTTATAAAATCAATATCTAATTATTATTTTGGAATATTGGATAATTACATGAATATATATTAGATTGTTCCAAATATGATAATATATTATTGTAAAAAAATAATTTTATTTAGACAAATTTTCATAATTCAAATTAATCTTACAGTAAACATTTAAAATTTAGCCTCACAAGAGATACTAACGCCCCTAGCGGTCAATTTTA